>DWKL01000416.1:0-19272 GCA_018249415.1 Phareas burnsi | reverse complement strand
GTCCATGGGTTGCGGTGACCACTTAACATCAGTTGGCCTGCATGCTCGTTTGCTACTTTACAAATATAAAAAAAAAAAAAAAAAACATACACGCAACCAACAATGACTATGTTAACAGAGCACTTCTAAAATTTAATTCACAGACAAATAGAAATTAATCTATTTTGTTTCTTTATTAATAAATAAACTGTTCATATTCTGGTGTCTGTATAGGTTGTGCAAAATGGTAATGTTAGTCTTATCAATATTTATATATGATATACATCCATAACAGAATACAGTCTAACCACTAATATAACTGTGTTTTAGTTCAGTCCTAATAACATAAGTAACGCCTAGTTGAGTAATGGTTTGGTCGAAGAAATAAATTGAACACATTTTACCCTAAACATTCAAAGAAACATATTGCAATACCTGACGTTTCTGTTTATTCTTTTGTGCTTGTTTTGCTTCAATCTCTTTTTGACGCTCTTTCTCTTTCTCTGCCTTCTTCTGTGCAAGCTTCTTCTCTCTCTCGCGCACGATGTGTTCTTGTTTTGCTTTCATCTCATCAAGAGTGACAAGTCCAATGGTGGAACTCTTGAGCTGTTGTTCCACCGCATCGTAATGTGTTGCAAATTTGTTTTCGATATTGTCAATCTTAAGGTCCTCTTCTATCTTTTTCTTTCTTAATTCTATTTCCTGCTGAGCTTTCTCTCTTTTTTTCATAAGTTGCATGGCTCTTCCAGCCTCAGAAGCCGCTCCTTTGTAATGAGCCATGGTTTACGTATATTACTATAACCAGCTTTTATTACGAAGTGTATGCTCTTCTATTTTTACAAAAGGGAATATTGGATTTTCAGATATCCAATTAAATTAAGTACATCAAGACCTACTGTACATGCACTGTAGTAAAACTAGTAAAAGACAGACCTTGCCTAATCAAATGTCAGTTTATGACAAGCGATAAATCTTTATAGCTAAGACAAAAGTACTTTTGGTCCTATTCATATTCAGCCAAAACTAAAAAGAAATCGTAATAAATCGAAAATCTCTTTCTTTTGGAGAGATGGGTTAATTGGTCGATTCACTTAACTTTTCACATGGGCTTCCAAGTTCCGGTATAGTTACTCACGTCTGTTCATACAAAACAATAATGTGCTTACAATTTTTATATGCTATGCCATGTGTCTATTATGATGGTTGACATTGGCTGTCAAGTGCCAGACTTGACGGCTTTCCAACGAAAATTTTCTTTCTTTCAAATTTGGCATGTGCGTGTGATTGCCGGGTACTGCCGTTATTTTATGTTTTGTTGTATATTGGTGATAGTTTTTTATAAACGTTTAAAATATCAACAACCATGGATGAAACAATACTGTTCCCGTCGCCTAATTGGTTCCAAGTGTCTGGTATGGCTGTTAGTACTGATGGCTGGTTATTCTATGGAGGCCCGTCGAAGAACCTTTGTGTTTTGGAGCCCTTGCCTTCTGAATACGATGGCGTTATTGGTGAACACAACGGATATCGTGCTCACATATTTGCAAAGGCGCACGGGGACAAGTACGTATTTATACAATAGTAGTTGCTTACAAAACTAAAAAAGTTCCGCCAAATCTTTTTCCAAGCTGTAGCTATGTCCGGCAACAATAAGTATGGTTTGCCTTTCTTTAGGGCTGACTGTCTAATGATATGGTTCCAGTGTGAATTTGTGGAAATATCCATATTATCACTAGTAGACAACTTATATTAGATGTTTTAAAATTTTCCATTGTAAATTCCAACGATAACTACAAGAACCAACTCCATAGCATGTTGCTCAACAAGTATGAAACACATGAAATTTAGCTACAAGTAGTCACCAATTCGTCTCATTAGTACGCTTGGTGTTGCTTCATTTTGGTGGTCACAATCCATGGAAAGCATTGGTGCACTTAAGGTTCCATTGGATGCATTAAACTGATGCTGTTTGATGAATTTTTAATATATGATTATGAACATTTTCAGAATATTTTTTGGTCCTCACAAAGCTCTTTCCGGGCTGTTATTTATTAATGAATTATTTTTTACATATTAATGATTTACTTTTCGTTTACCAGAATTACTTCAATAGATGCTTGTCCAGCGTGGCCAGTGAATAAATCTATTATAACAGGTGCAGCAGATGGCTCCGTTAAGGAGTGGACACTGGAAAAAGTTAACAGAGCATTGCATATAAAATCTGGACATAATCATTCCATGCATCTAAATGATCAGGAGGTATAAATCAATTTTTTTCAATTTCATTATTATCAACCCAATATTGCCCTATTCCTAGATTGGGATCTTTATAGATCAAGAGTGGTTTAGGTCATGTAGCTTCATTTGAGAAGTTTGTGATGAACTTTAAGGCATATTGGTTTCCTAACAAAGTTTTCTTGTTTGTTAAAGCGAGTGATTAAGTTAATGTTGAATATGTATATGAAAAATGAGATTTGTACCCAGACCGCCAATGACAGAGGTTAAAACTTATACCACTAAGCTATTATCAGTTTTTCAATTTGCGATTGGCATATTAGAAATTTTTTTTATCAATGTCAATCCATTGTTGTCCCACTACTGGGCATAGGTCTGTTCTTAATTTGAGAAAGATCAAGGTCAACGAGGTTAGCCATGTGTGGATTGGTAACTTCACACAATTTTGCCTTTAGTGTTGAACAAGTGATAATTAATATCATTCATACACATGTAATGTTGAAAAATCAGAGATGCTTGTGGGATACGAACACTGGACCTCCCGCATGAGAGGCCAGATCTTTTTAAGGACCCATACGGTGTAACAGTTATTATATTGGTCTGACAGACAGAGTGTTCCAGGTTCAATTTCTGTCCAGACAGGTATCTAAATGAAGGATTTAGATTTCTGTCCTGGGTCTAAGTGTTTGTGTACTTGTCTTTATATGTATCCATGGCATCCATGACATAAGGTTAGTCCTATTGTAGGGTTATGAGTGTAGAAAGTTTCAATTATAATAAATGAAAAAGCATTTATAATTATAGTCAGTGTAGAAAATGTTATATTATTCTTATGTTTCTAGCTTAAATTACCCAATTTTAAAATAAAATCAGTTTTAAAATACATCGACATGATTGATGTTAAGTACTGTGAAACTTAATACAAAGCAAACATCACAGATTTACTAATATCAGTCTATTTTTTTTTATGTTTTCAGGAAGTAGCAGGTTTGGGCTATAGTACTAAAAACTTTGTAATAACAGTGGGAGGTTTTGGAAGAATCGTAAAATGGGACTTAAAGTCCAATGTTGTTAAAACATATAATCTTATACTTTCCAAATTCAAGCCAACCTGCATTGCCTGTTCTCCGCACATATCACTTCAAGTAGCTGTGGGTACTAAGCAAGGAGTGGTGTTAGTTATAGATTTGAATGGTATGTAGTATATTTATATTTATGTTTGAAAAGTAGGAAATGAATGTTCAGGTCAACGTTAAGTGGTTATGCAAATAGACACTCGCATCTAACCTTAAACAAAAGTGGAATTCTGTTTGAGGTTATATGTAGATGCATTACTACTCCTGAGGACTGAGATAGTCATCTCTCTGTAGGTGTATCAAATAAACACTTCTCCAATTGAAACATAAAACCTGACTTAGGGCAGATTATGAGGGCTAATGTTATATATATAATAAAAATAGAAAACTGCAGTACAGTCCATCAAATACAACTGATTAATACATCTCATACTTTTAAAATTGATTCATTTCTGAATATTTTACTTTGGTTTTAGATACAGGTAAAACTATATATAAAATGAGGTGTCATGATGATGAAATCCTAAGTCTGTCTTGGTGTCCACAATATGAAGTGACCATGAAGAAATTTTTAAAAGAATCTGAAAAAAGGAAAAGCGCAAATGCAAGAATGGAGAAGATTAGGCAAGATGCTGAAAAGGAAGAAAGAGACCAATTAGATGAATCGGCGTTAGTAAAGACATTGCCAGAAGACAGTTTTGATGATACTGTTGTAGAAGAGGACGACACTTTTGATATTTACAAAGATCACGAGGAAGATGAGTTTGGACACAAAAAATATAAGCCAGTAGATATACTCGTAAAAGTTAAGGATGAGAAAGAAAAGGATTTTGATTACTTAGCAGAATGTCAGAGACTGAGAGATGAGATATTAAAGAAAAAAGACGAACCGGAGCCTTCAATAAGCAGCTTGGTGGATGCTTTGGATAAGACCCATGTGGATGATGATTCTACCAGTCACGTAGATAAATCTAAACCAAAAAACGAAGAGAGGGAAGATGAACATAGTAAGCACCCTCAGAGACATCTATTAGCCACCATTGGTAAATACGGGTTAGTAAAGCATTTACCGTTATGTTTACATTATCATAGTGAATATTATTTATATATCTAGCTGTGTGTGCTTATGTTTTTATATATCTAGATGTCTCGGGGATTTTGTATGGATTTGTTTTCTAGGTTTTTTGTGTAGACATGCCTTTACATATTATCATTCTCATTATTTTGAAACTGTTCAAAATATTGTGCTATTAAATATGAAATTAAATAATGATTAATATTCTATGATATGTGTAAAGTTTTTGTAAATTGTCAATGTTTTAACTAATATTTGAACCATGTCCAAACAAGTAAATAGAAATAAGAGAATATTAAAAACTAGATATAAGCGTGCATAGCTCCGCTGCTTGCATAGATCGTGACCGATCTACAAAGATGAGCAACGTCGAGTGCGGTCAGGACTTGGATGGGTGACCACTAGAGACTACACTCCATGCGTGCTTCCGTGTTTCGAAGAGCACGTTAAGCTGTCGGTTCCAGTTATTATCATTCGATAACACGGGTTGGCCACTAACTATTATTCATTCCACCAATCTGCATTGGAGTAGTATAGGACTATGCTCCAGGCCGTTTCCAGTTGGGAGAGATTCGTGCCCAGCAGTGAGATATATACAGGTCTGAAGCCAAAAACCGTTTAAATTTTAGGAATTTGCGCGTCTGGTCTAAGTCGGGCAAATTGGTTGGGAGCGGTGCAATACAAAGCTTCAACAAGAATCAGCATCAGAAGGTCAGACAACCCGCGTGGGCCACAGTGCTGTGGTACAAGCCCAATATCCTGCTCATCACTGATTCAAAGGGACAGCTCTTGGAGTGTAACCCATTAAATACTGACTGGTAATAATTTTAATTAATAATGGCTATTATAATCTATTAATAAAACATGAAAGAAGTTTAGTGGTTAAATAAATTAGGAAGGATGTGAACTCAACAAAGTTACATAAGAAAATGAATATTTGTTTCTCAACTAATGTTGTGGCCTCTTGAAGATTCACGAAAATGACGCAAAAGATAATGGCCCAGTGCCTGCCAGCTTTCTGTTTTCATAGCGGTTACCATACCAGTCTGACACGCAGAGGGTTTCGAGTTCGATTCCTGGTCAGGTAATCATGTAGATGATGAATTTAGATTTTCTGTGCTGGGTCTGGGTGTTTGTGTACTTGTCTTTGTATGTATGCATAACGCGATAGAAGGTTACTTCTACTGTCGGGCTATGGGTGTAGAAAGCGTTGAAAAAAATATATTCCGTGCATGCTATTTGTGACTCCCTTTAAATGTTCATTTACAGTCCTCACTACTAACATGGAAATTGTATGATCCACATGGACATATACGTAGGTTTATGTATGTGTAAGAACCTTACCTTTAAAAAATTGTATACCTGTCTGGATACATACTGTTAAAAATAATGTTTTTAATGAATTTTATTTGTGATTACAGTAAAAATAAGTTAGATTGGCGATTGGTGGACACCCTTCACAAGCGAGGACTATTCTGTATAGTTTCTAATGCGCCCCGCGTACAAAATGACAGTGATAAAATCAATGTCAACGAGGCACAAAATAAAGTCCAATCCCCAGAGGGAAGTGGACAAGCGACCAGCAGCCGGAATGGAAAAGTTGATGTGCCTGAAGATCAGTGGTTCGTGTGGACGGCGGCTCAGGACCGTACTCTAGCATGCTATTCTGTGACACAACGAAGGAAAATAAACACTTACAACACGTGTGGCGGGTTCATTTATACTATACAGTGCTGCCCATATGACGCTAGAAAGTGAGTAACTTATGAAACTGAAATATTTAATACACTACACACACTTATGAATTTTACACGTTTAATACAATTACACAATTAATACAATATTGAGTTTAGGAATTCTAAGTATGATTACTGACATATTGAATATGATTATGAGGAAATGTGACAAAAGCTAGGGTGGTTAGGATCCTAATTAGCCAATCGAGATGGTTCCTGCCTTCATGACTCTGCTGACTTCCAAATAAGAATTGTATCATTTTGAATAGTAATCTTGAATTTTATATCGTGACTTGAAATAATCTTATTTATTTTTCTCTTTGAATAATCTTGCAAAACAAAAGCTTATTTTTTTTTTTTAATAATTATATTAATATACATTTTTATATTATTTCAATAAGGTATAAGTTGTGTGTATTATAGACAATAAAAACGTTTCAGAATTGCATTTAGCGTAGGCGACGGCGCGGTTCGTATCTGGGAGGGGGACACCTCGGATGACGATAGCAAGTTGGAATTCGGCCACGTGACCTCTTATTGGCAGAACGTCCAGGGCAAAGTGCTGACTGTCGCCTGGCATCCCACCAAGGAAAACATCCTCGCTTTCGGCACTGCGGAGTCTAGGGTAAGGACCCCTTATACTATCTATTATTATTATTATTTTTGTTTTTTTTTAGCAATTATCCCCTCTCCCCATACCCCTCATGATACGTGGTGCCGTTTTAGACTCGCCCCCTACCCAAAATCACTTGTATGTTTTAGTATAAAGTATCCTAAAAATGTTCAGAATATTATCCTAAAATACTCATTTAATTTTGGAAAATTAAGCACCCTGATAAAAAACTCCAGGCAGACATTAAGGATGCATACTTACATACGGTTTCTGACACGCATAAAAATTATAAAAGAAATCGTTACCTGACATAACGGTTAAACGATTCGGTTTAGAAAGCGCGCGTCCAACGAAAAAATAAATACACGTGATATCTCAGTACACCTCGTATTTCCCCTTGGAATATTTCGTGATAATTTTCCTTGTCGTCAGGTGGGGATTCTAGACATCGGGGGCAAGTCGGAGAAGCCGGCGCGTGTGCTGCACTTGGGGGTGACGGGCGGCGTGTACGCGCTGAGCTGGGGCGCGCGCGGGCAGCTGTACGCGTGCGGCGGCGGCGGGCTCGCCGTGCACCGCCCCGACGACAAGGACGAAGGTATCTTAGCGCCATACACGCGAGCGACTACATGTCGAATGCCGTCGCTGACAGTCACCACCTGTATCTAGCGACGGCCGGTGTCAGTCACCGGCTACTGTAGTCGACATATCGGCGATAGTACCTGCCACATGACACATTGCTGGTGATCACAGGCGCCATTCTCCAGCAGTCCATGACCACGGGCGGCGACCATCGCCGACTGTAGTCGACATGAAGTGTCGTTCGTATGTTACCACGCCTCGAGTGTACAGTCGCCGTCCCGGTTCTATACACAGAAAGTTCTGGGTTCGACTGGAAGTTTTAATTACATCATTGTGGACATTCCTGCCCGTAGATATTTGCATTTGCCTCAAAAAAGTGAAGTGTCGTAACATATCCTCAGAGCCAGGACTTCACAGTGCTACACGGCTACTATATATATAGGTGTGGCGGCAATGCCGCTGCAGGAATTTTACCACTTTTAATAATTCCATCTAGCCATTAGTCGTTGGATTTTCACCGTTGGACATGGGTCAACTTTAGAGTGTGCGCCTTGTTGGTCCAGCGTTTGTCTGCTGCGTTTCAACTTTTTTTTTATCTTTGTTATAGGAGTATCAGTCCATCTAGCCGGGAGTGTCCCGTATTCCTATTTCATAGTTGTGGGCACTACTGGAGAACCATGCGTCCCCATCGCTTACCAGTTCTCCAGGTGATGTGGCCGGCCGATTACCACATCAGGCTACTAATTTTAAGGGCTATATCGGTAATTCATTCTTCTCATTCATCTTTACAGAATCTAAGACAGTGCCTGTGACGCTAGAGGGGCAGGCGTGGCAGTTGACCTCCGTACAGTGGTTCCCCGCTGGCCTGATGGTGGGCAGTTTTTCCGGTTCGGTGGCTCTGTTGTCCGACACCACATACGAGATTTTGGCTGTCAATTTTATCTTCAAGTGAGTAAAAAACACAGTACAATTATTAAAATCCGGGAACGGGGGAAGCAGTGTTTCGGTTGGAGGGATGCAGTCGCCGGGCGCACTTGCAGCGAGGCGGACCTCCTTAGTCATCAGTAGTAACGTATTTACTTAGACAGGCCTTTAGTCGTGATTGAGGTTAGATGTCGGCGTCCCTGGATTGCAGTGACCACTTAACATCAGGTGGGCTGCACGCTCATTTGCTACTATACAAACATAAAAAAAACTGTTGGTAGTATTTCTGCAGTCGACTGTAGCTCATTTTGGATCAACGGTCACTGCTTTTAACCGTTTCCGAGTTCCGTCCCATTTTTAACTAAAATGGTTGATTAATTCTTGTTAGTACTCCCAACACGTATTTCCTTTTGATGTAAATGATACTTGGTACTCTCGCCTTCAAATCCTTCGCAAAGATGTACTCTCGCACATATTTTGCAAATATACTTTAATGCATATGTATATTTATTTGTATATATCAATAACTTTGTTTCTATTGTGTTTTCTTCAGGAAAATGATTCACAGTATAGAGTGGCATCCGCAGTTTACGTCGAATTCCAGCGAGGAGTCGCCTTACAAGGATCTGATTGCCGTGTCCGCTATGGACAAGTGCAGCAACATAGCTATACTGAAGTACAGTCAGAAGGATGGTATGGATTAGAACTGTCTTTAAACCTTTAATTTATTTTGTGCTTAGACCAACCCTTCATGCAAACAATAACAATTGCGATGTATCAAATATGGTAATTTCATAGATAATTTATTCAAAGATTCAAAATTGGCATACAATGTTGCCAGCGATGTTATGGTTGTGATTTCTTGCAAGAGAATACTCACATTAATTCTCTAAGAATTTTTTTTCGTAAACAGTTAGCTTTTATGTTTGCCGAAGAATGTTTGCTTTATTCTCTTAAATTTTTATTCGTTCGTGAGAATTCTTGGATGTCAGCATCCTAGAGGAGTCAGGATTTGTTAGTAGATATTTAATTTATATCGATTGCATATAGGCATTAAATGTGGGTATTAAACTTTTTTCGATTATTTCTTTGTAGATGGAACAAGACAATTAGAGACTTTCAAGTGGCTAGAAGGACACAAGCTAAGTGTGCTTCAACTCGCTTGGAACCCGCACATCGAGGGGCAGCTGTTGTCTTCTTCTCAAGATTACACTGCAAGCGTGAGTGGATACTCGAGGACCTATAATCTAATATTTGGATGCTTTATTTATAAATTTGAACTGGATATTAGTGGGTTGGATTATGATTATTTGTGGTCCAACCTATACCTCAGTTACAATATTCCAATGGTACTTCATTGCGATGTTTACGCTGAGTTGACAGTATTTCATAGTAATGCCATTAATATTAATAAAGTAATTAATTAACTAATATTAATAACAATATGATGTCATTGATATCATATTTTTATTTATTTCTTATTCAATGGTACACCCTACAGGTAGTCTTGGTTATATGAGGCATGCCAATTTAATGCTTATAGGCGGAAACTCATTTGTTTGTAACTTCGAATAGGATTTATATTTTATTTGAAGATTTTTATACAGATATCTTTCACATAAAGAAAAGCAATTGTTGAGGTGGTCACCGGCATCAGTAAAACATTTAACAATATGTCAGTAAACTATTCGAACGTGTCTTTATATGATACTTTGGGGTAAGCAATCCCAGCTGCCGTGAAGCAATTCTTATGTTGCGGTTGGAGAGGCGTTGTTGTTGGGTACATTTACAAGCGAGGCTACCATCTCAGTTCTCAGGAGCAGGGACGCATCAGCGTACGACCTTTGATAAGACTTCGGTCCTGGTTGCGGCTTAGATTGCAGTAACCATTTAACACCAAGTGGCCTTCATGTTCGTTTTCCATTCTTCTTACTTAAAAAAAACTTGAATAAACTAGGTATTGGTGGTAATTTATTAAGATGGTTGCAATAATATCTATGCAAACGTTCTGAGGCCGGTAATATGTGTAATAGATGTTATTACATAACAATAATTAATTTGTCTCCAACTCAAAGGACCAAGAAATCGGATCCAGCTCGAATCACTATACATACACACACAGACACACACACACATATCTATATGTGTGTTACGATATCGTGACGCATCTTAGGGTAAAAAAATATGCGATTTGGTTGATTCTTGCTTCATTCACCATACGCCAAATTCGTCACTGTCGTACTTCTAACGGGATGGTAGGGCAGTGCAGAAACAAAAACGGCTCAATTAAGCATGATGTGGCCGCCGCAGGTGTGGGACGTGGCGGCGGGCGCGTGCACGGCGGTGTTCCCGGCGCGCGGCGGCGCGGCGCTCGGCGTGGCGTGGAGCGCCTTCCCGCGGCTGCGCGCCGCGCTCTCCGGCGGCGCCGACTGCTGCGTGCGCCTCTGGCGGCCCGAGGACCACCCGCCGGAGCTCTACGAGGGTCAGTGTCTACGATTGCTCGCGATCGATGCGGTTTAATGTGGACCACTCGATGAACACTTAGTTTACGAAGCTGCATTCAAATGTACTTAAAATGAGAGCTATTCTATGAGAGTCCGTATACACTCTTGACTGCACTTGTGGTTTGAATAACTTTGTACACGCAAACGAACTTCTGTTTGGTAAGTCGCTATAGCTTGGTCTGGGTTTATTTATGTCACGAATTCGTTCAGTTTGAACCGTTCGCCCAAGCGTTGTAGGGTTCAGTTTGTGTTTATGTAGGATTTCGACTGAGCTTTATTTTGTATGACCTTAGGTTTTCTATTTATTTATTTATTTAAAACTTTATTCTATCTTAATAAGTGGCCCAAAAATAGGGAAATTAATGCTAAAAACATCCTCTGCCAGACAATTTTTAGGTTAAGTAGAAATGGCGGTATAAATATGTTAAATAAAATTGGTTAATTAATAAAATGCAATGCAACAAAATATGAGAAAGGAACTATAAATTTATATGTTACACATAAAATATATACATAGATATGTATTACATACAAGCGATGAGGACTAGTTTAAAGTGTGTGTCTAACGAGCTTCTCCTTTTAAAATCCATGTTGGAATTCAAGGTTGGTTCCAGCTGTCATTGCGATGCAATAACTGCGTCAAGTGGACTGCGTACATTATTAATTTTCTGTTGTTCAATTTCCATTATACTCACAAATAGTATATTGACAGCGTGTTAGTGTCGCACAGTATATTAATTGATAAGTAGTCATATTAATTGTTATGTGTAAAATGTAAAAAAAACGGTGTGTGTACTTATGTACGCATGTAAGAAGTTATGCTCCTTTGGCGTTAATTATGAATATATTTTTTTACACATTGAAATAAATTTAAACTGAGTTAAACAACAGACGACATCAACTACTACGAATAATAACTTAAAAAAACTAACATTTTAAATAAATAACGTTTTCATTCAATAATATTTAATAGAAATTGTATGTATGTGTTACCTGCGAACTACTTCCATAACTTCAAACCGTTAGTAAAATAATAATCATAATAAAAAATATTATCATTGGAGAATATCTTTCTGTGTTACAAATGCACGCGCAATATTATTCTAATTTGTAAAGATTCAGTCTCATCTGATTTTCTTAACGCGCCAAAAGAAATATAACTTCAAAAATGTCAGTGTGATATAATTCAAGATAAAAATATGTTGTCCTCGTTTAGAATGCAAGTTGGATATGTTAACGACAAAGAAAGAGAAGAAAAGACGAGCTGTGGGCGACAAGTGCGAGCTGCGGAGGGACGACGAGAAGTCGCCGGAGGGCTCGCGGGACTCCGACACGGCGCTGTACGGGGACGGCCGCGAAGCGCAGCGGATGGACGTCAGCGCGAAGGCCTACAAGAGGTTCCTTCTGCCCGTCTGTAGTAAGGAAATGAACAAATGCCATCCCCACGTCGTGAGGAAGCTGGCGCAGAAGTGCGGCAAGGATGTCGATCCGAAGGGAACCGACGGCGAAGACGATCCTACCAAAAATTACGACACCACGTTCCTCAAAATGTTCGGCACCACCAACGAGTTCAACGAACTGCTGGACATTGAGAGTAAGTGCATGTATGTACTCTTTAAGGATTTCGCCAAATTTAAAATAAAAGTAGGTTCTAAGCGTTTATAATCTTACTAGACATTTTAATTTACCGACTTAGTGAACGGTGGCCGGCCATCATCAGAGATCTGTACTTCTGGTCGTATACATTTCATTGAACTTATCTTAAAATTAGTAAATTGTTTTATTAACACTTTAATTGTTAAACATTAAGCTTCTATGCCGGGTGTGAACAGATTTATTAGTGCGTTAATTTGTGATATGTTTCAGTGCAACATCACCTTCACACCAAGGAGTACGAAGCTTGGATAATGCTTTCGATATTCCGCGGGCAGATCGACCCCATGATCAAATTCGCGAGCCAGAAGGACCTCCTCTGCCCTTTCCTCGTCAGTATTTCCCCTTGCGTGTCTTTCAAGTGAGTGCCTGTGATCTATTATTTTCAATATCTTAACACTTTAAGCGAAATATCTATATTATTATTGTACGGGCGCGCTCATGTCTTTTTATAAGTTGACGAATTAAAAGTGATCCGCCAACATTAAGCTACACCGAGAGGGGCCAGTCTAAATATTATCTATTTTTATGTTAGAAGGGTAGTAAACGAGCATGCAGGCCACCGGATGCTAAGTGAGCACTACAGCCCATGGACACCCACAGTTAACCTCAAAGAAGGATTTTCTATTTAAGGTCGTACGTAGAGGCGTTGCTACTCCTTAGGACTAAGATGATCGCTTCGCTAACTGCATCTGGCGATCGGACCTCTCCGACCGATCCACAAATATTGCTTCACGGCGGATTGTGAGGGTGGCGGTGGTGCCTCCCCGGACGGACTATAGTTTTACCGCCTATTTATGTTCATAGTTACACATTAGGATCCCCCGTGTCGTGGGTGCTATGGAGACAAGCAAAGACGATAACACAAACACCCACATTAGAAATCTAAATTCGACATTTGCGTGTTTGCTTGGCCGGGAATCGAACCCGGAATCTTTGCCTGTCAGACCGGTATGATAACCGCTACGCCTCGCGGGCACAACCTAGCCGCGAAAATGGTGTTGTTATTTTAATTATACAACGATTTTATAGATACTGGAAGGACGTGATCCAATTGTACGTGGCGCAAATTGATAGATGCGTTGCGCAGCGAAAAGAAAACAAACTGGACGGTAAGACAAATATTTTGTAAGAATTTTTCATTGGAATATTTTTTTCTTAACTTAGAAAACTAGAAAACGACAGAGCAACCCACCCGATGTTAAGTGGTCACTACATGGTCACCCACATACTAGCCGCAAACGGGATTAAAGGTCTATCGCAGGTCGCAAGTCAATGCGCTGCTATTCCTAAGAACTAAGATGGTCGCCTCGCTTGTAGGGCTTCAGTCGTGTTTGAGGTAGGCTGTGGGTGCCCGTCGGCTACCCTTATCATCATTATTATCGAGTATACTGTACTGTATAGGTGCAAACCTACTCCTAGGCTTGTAGTGAGCTTGTTAAAAAAATATATATATATATAAAAATAACTTAGATCACACAATTAAAATTTAATGCAATTGATAAATATGGATAAATATATATTTGTTAGAGACGCGTCGTTTCGGCGGCGCGACGTTCCGCAAGGCGGCGCTGTTGCTGAGCGCGCACGACGTGCTCGGCGCCGCGCGCTGCCTCTCTGACGCGCGCCTCTACCGCGAGGCTTACGTGCTCTGCCGCGCCAGGTAACCTCCTACCAGACATTACTATACATGTCTAGATTGGTGATAGTCAAGTATTAGGTAATAGTAAATAGAATATAATCATGAGGAAAGACGATAAAGACTATGATTACCGAAATAGAGCCCAGGGCTCGTAAAGTGAGTGACAGTGGGCTGGTCCCATCTGTCACTCTGTCCCAGAGAGCCGCCAAACATTGGAATAAATAGAGTATCTAAGTAAAATCCGCCCTAAAAAGTAATTTGCAATGTTCACACAAGCATATATGAGTATATTTTAAATAATTAATTTGCAGGCACATGGACAGCATTGCCGAGGAGACACTGAGAAACTGGGTACAGGATAGCCACTACAATGGATGCCTGAAAATGGCAGTTTTATGGTAATTTTTATCACATTTTTAATATGAAAGTGAGGTATCATTTATGACGTAGCAAGTTTGACAAAGTATGTTTATTCATTTAAAGGCGATGCATTTATGTCATACTTTTACTAGGGGTCTTTATTAGGAATGTTATTGTCATAGTAACAAATAAATATCAGGAGAATACAAATATACTTTAGTAGCTGTTATAACGGGTTGCTTAGCAACGCAATAGTTGCTAGGCAACGTGATATGCAACAATCTGTTTATATTATGAGTCAATAAAACATTAATTAAAAACCCACTATTGTATCTCTCAATTCCACTTGCAGAGTTTGTTAGCTAACCTTAAACTTGCAACAAGGAATTTTTTTTTTAATACTCAATACGGTATTATTGACGTTCGGCTTTTTGCTCAGACAGTGGTTACTTGCATATTGTTGCTTATATTTAGTCATGTTGCAGTTTAAACTCGGACACTTAGTGCAGATGCATCGTGTATTTGTTAGCAGGTTTTTATGTTAGGAGAGTCATAACGAGCGTGGGTGCTACCTGATGTTAAATGGTCATTGTAACGTAGCTCATAAACACCCTACATCTATGCTCATACGGGACTGACGTCATATCTGAGGTCGTACTGTTATACCCCTATTATGTGTACAGCTCCGCTGACCATCCACTGCCTGAATGACTGACTGACTGACTGGCCGCGTCAGCAGTTTAGGTTATCTTTATTTAGTCCGTTCCTCCAGCAACTAGTCAGTTTGCTCTTAGATGTTGACTTGAACGGTTGCCTAAGGATCCTCGCGATTTAGGAATAAAAGCGTCTTCAATTAAATCCCCTTTTCTTAAAAATGCTTCTACAAATACCCTTGTAACAGTACGTAGATACGTCACTATTCCTGAGTACTAATACGGTCGCCTCGCTTGTAAGAGTACCCGACAATTGATCTCTGACCGAAACAAGAATTGACTCACCGCGGATTGTGAGTGGTGGTGGTAACTCTACGGCCGAGCTATAGTTCTACCACGTATTAAATGTTATGTCATATCATATAGGTATTAGGTCCGTCTTGTGATCATTATTTATCAGAGTGTACATATTTTTAACGTTTCAGCTATGTAGCGCTCGGTGAGCTGAGCAAGGCAACCACAGTTATAGCCGGAATGAACAAAGATGAAGAGGAGTGGTTGAGTTTAGCGGTGGATCTGGCCAAGATCTCGGGTCAACACACGTTCGCGGGGCATCTAGAAGACAAGAAGGAGCAAATTAAACAGAACGAACCTAAGAACGAGGACATAGAGGACACCTTGGAACAACTCCCGACTAAACTTGAACTTCTTATGAAGAATAATATTGATAACAGAAGTGAGGACTGTGAGACCAAAGAGTAATTTGTTTTTATTATTATTTTAAGATAGCTTTATGTTTAGTACCAATTGGCGTTTATTCGATAACTGAATAAGGTTGGGGCGTAAAAAATTGTTATCGATAATAGTGAAAGAGTAAAAAATGCATTTGTATCGAAAAATCAAACAATATAAAAACAGTTATGGTCATTATCTAGAGCGCAGATATCTTTTATAACGTTTGCTGCTATTGGCCTGTGTATTCCTGTTTGAGAAATGCTTATTCGTTTATAGTTATGTGATTCTGGTTTAATATCCACACTTATTTCAGTACCTCATTTATTTACTTAACACCAATGAACAGTGTAATAAATGTATACTAAAATTCTGGAATAATTAATGTATACTTATTACCAACTGTAAAGAATAATAGTAATATGAACTGTATTTTCTGTTTGGCTTAGCTTAACGAGTTCCTTTAATTTCCTTTATATGACAAAACTATTTTTGTGAGATACTTTTTATATAAATTAAAGGAAATGTCTTAAATATTGCCCTCTATATTTAAGGTGAACATTTTTGATTAGACTATTGCTTAGATCTGTTACATTTTGTATTAGAATGTTTTATGTTTAAATTTAGATTTAAATCCCAGTCCACATGCACTCCGGATGTAAGAAAATTGTAAGTCGATGTAAAGTACATTATGATCAATACAATTTATATTAGCACTCTGTGTCAATATGGCAGGATGGTAGATAGATAACAAAACTGGTGCCTCCTTCTTGGTATTTAAATATAGGTAGTTAGATTACAGTACCGTCGTAAGACACTTGTGGGTACTGATATAAATAGTTCTCTTCTTAAGAGTTATGTACATAAATTCTACTTATAGGAAATTAATTATGAGGCAACCGTTTCTGTTTGCACATGTTGCAGAGCGTCGTTTGGGAGTGTGTGTGCAGTGTAATATAAAAATACTACCAGTCCCTTTATAATTCTTCTTATATCACTTGTAATCGCATTGAACTTGGTGTTAAAAAGCTTGGATGATTCGAATAAAGAGCATATCTTAGCGTACAAGCTTGTAAGGTGAACTCATAAATAAAACAAACTCTTAGTGATAAATAAGTTGTGATTCCTAGTTTTTTTTTTTGTTTATTAAACAAATTTCTAAAAGTCGATGTTAAATTCGATGTGTATGTTTGTTCTTTTTATTACTTATGATGAGCCGCTGTTTAATAAATATTTTTGTTTTTGATTAATTTGTAGTTTTATTATTATTATATAAAAAATATGAAAAGAACGGAAGTTTCGTCATCTGTACAACCGTGTACAGAAAGGAACCTACTCTTAGGTCAGGTTAAATTATGTATGAAGTTGCACTTACACGTGTTATGATAGTATGCCAATAGATGGATATCTGAAGTGTTGCTGCAACTGCATTTGGTTCCATTTCAATCCTAATTTAACCCTTGGACATGGCGACATGCTGAACATACGTCCCGTAGACAGGACCGTAACACACTCAATGTCGATCTATTTCTGTGATATGGATTAAATGCATTGATATATGGTAAAATCGACAATAGAATTTGTAACATGCATATAAGGAGTAAATACAAAGTTTAAAAAATAAAAACCAGATGTACAATCAGAATTAATTTATTGAATCAACAGGCACCATTACAAGCAATATAAAAATAGTTAACCAAATGTCATAGTTGTTATAGTTACATTATTGGTGTCTTAATTGTTCATAGGTTGCAGATATTTGGCGTCGTTTCAATAATTTGTGGCTTAAAAGACTTAAATTAATAAATTAATCTATAGTGTTTTTATTCAAAATAAAATCAACATTCTCGTACATATAATTACTTACAATTATCCATAAAACATCACATGGTTAATCCCACAAAGACAAAATGTAAATAAATTGTAGCATTACATCTGGTATTAAACGTTTTAAGTACAATCAATATACATATAACGTACTCTGCAATATAAAAGGCACGTCGTATTGAGTTCGATTGTTCGATCATATATTTATTGAAAACAGTAATTAAAAATGAATTGTTACAAGCAAATTTTCACCTGTAATAAATAATACTGAAATAGAATATTTTACTTATCAACTTAGCAAACGAAATATTCATAAGACATTAAATATAAAATAAAGTTTACGGCAATGCGAAAAAATTTAAAGCGTGTTGATAGTTTTCGAAACAGGCAATTGAGTATATAATTCGTTGCATAATAATGTTTTGAATGAATGCTTAATACTTATCTACACACATAATGGCACCTACAGTCACAATAATTATTAGTGAAACGAAAATAATCGTATTGAATGTATGACACGCTAAATGCTTCTGGAATGTCGTCAAAGCATTTCAGTCTCATGAGTTCTCACTACGATACGATTCAGTGACAAGCATTCCACATAATCGGCAGGAATTTCTTGCATCAATATAAGCATGTAGTTAAATATATATCTTTTTACTAACAGAATATTAGTCCAAATTTCTAAGCAACTGAAAAGAGTATTAAATGAGTAATTAATTGAGACTTATCACAGAAACATTTATACAAATATACTAATAATTATTTTAATTGCACTTTAATTCAATGTAACGTTTGGGTCACGAGGGAGGGCAATGCGACGGATACCCCGCGTTTGACGCAAGTGCTATTAGGCGGTGGTTGTTAAAGTTGCTGTTATAAATTTACAAAAGCGTTGATCACCAATGGGGAAATATGATCACACATGCCGGAGCGGTTACATACATAATCAGCCTAGTGACACACTCAATCAAGATACATGTGTGCAGTACCCGTATAAAAACTGTTTTCATCTCTGTTCAAAGCATACATTCTCATATCTCCCTCTATTGTGTCTTGTGTTACTCCTTGTCACCTGAACATGTTAAAATTATTCCTAAGTCCAGCTTCTTGTGGAGTAATTTATTTAATATTTACTTAGGCGTTATCGGACGGGTCTTGGTTCTCCCTGTTCGATTCGCTGAGCGTCTTGCCGCGTTTCTTGCAAATGTTGATCAGCTTCGCGTTGATTTTTTTCAATTTTTGGTTCTCCTTCATCACGTCAGTCAGTTGTTGATTCTGTTAAAAATAAAAAGAATTAGATCGAAATCAAATGTACCTTGACACAATATTTTTTTAAAAGACTAATAAGATCGACCTGAAACATACATTTTGTTCTAAAGAAAAACAAAACAACAGAAAAATGTTTTTTTCTAGGAAGTTTTATAGCCAGGACTACTGTTTTATATAGAGTCTATTATGGATGTCTATGTGACGCCGTAACTAAACAAGTTTGTGTTCGAGACGTTACCTGCACGATAGCGCTGCCTGTAGCCACATACAGAGGTGCTGTTGCAACCACGCGCTGCTCCAGCGCCGCCTTCTGCTGCGCCAGCTGCCGCAGCGCCTATACAGTAACACTTCTCTTACTCATCACATTAAATTTATATACAGCTGATGCCAGATGGCAGCACCTTACTTAATG
>DWKL01000415.1:0-19280 GCA_018249415.1 Phareas burnsi | reverse complement strand
CCTAACGATGATTTTCCCATATCTACTCATTTTAGAAATTAGTGACCATATGGCTTAACCCTCTTCATTCTGAGAGGAGGCCCGCGCCAGCAGTGTGACATTTATGGGTTGATTATAGACACTCATGACTACTAATATTTTCTACTAATTTATGAGCGTTGTTTTGACAACCAACTTAATCGTTATTATTGACTAAGATCGCGTGGGATATAAATTACACGCTATACAGGAAATCCTGTAACCGCCATCTTAAGATTTAAAAAAAAGGTTACGAGTAGATATGCCAAGATTATTTTTCACATTGACATGCAATAATATAGTCGTTCAATTTTGATAACACTTAAAGCATTGAATTTTAACAAGTAGAATTGTTATATGAATTAATTTACACACAATTGTATACTTAATATTATTACAATACATTTTCTATTTATAAAATTTAAATAAAGATAATGATCATTACTTTAATTGTATCTGAGAGAAGACTAATCGCGATCGACAATACATTAGAGTTGGACCTTTTTTGCTGCACTTTTATGTCATTTGGTGAGGTGAGTATAATTTATTATATGCATTTATAATTTACCAGGTAGAACCATAGTTCGTCCGGGGAGTTCCCACCAACCCGTTCACAATCAGTAGTAAAGCAATTGTTGTTTCGCTTGGAGAGGAGCGGTGGTCGGGTACACTTAGAGCGAGACGATCATCTTAGTGCTCAGGAATAATAACGTAACTGCGTACGACTTTAAACTTCGGCCCTGTTTGATGTGAGATGTGCGTGTTTCTTGGTTGCACTGAAATCAGGGCCTGCACGCTCTAAATATTCTCATTTAAAAAAGCCTCGCATAGTGCGGAAGTGATTCCCTTTTTCTCTTAAGGTTTTAGAGAACTTAGCGTCTTTTTCAACGGCATTAATAATAGATAATGCATCAGACGTCCCAACTTACGTTTTAGGGGTAGCGACCCATTTACAATGACACCAATATTATATAAGGCACCAACCCTTATATAATATTGGTGTCATTGTAGATGAACGGGAACAGAACAAAACACACTCGAGAATATTCAGGCTGGTTTGATATCAATATCACATTAAAAATAGAATGCAAACTAATGATCACAGTAAGAAATTTTCGTATTTTATAACATTTATTCAGAGTGCTCGATCGAACGCTCTTTATATAGTAAAAAGTTCGCATTCGGAAAAATCATTGTATATGAACGTTTGTGATGGACTTAAATAATTCCAAAATAATATTTTTGAAATAAGACCCCGTTAAAAATTAAATTTAAAAGTTATCAGTCATTCTTCATCGATCCAATGGTTAACCATATGATGGTTATTAATATAGTAATTGTCAATCCCAACTTGTCTTTTCATTCCCGATATTTTCTTTCAAAGGAAAGCTATTTTGTAAGTACGTTGAAAATGTATATTTATAGGCAATCATATAAAAGTCGACATTTAAGTAAAAATTAGTATAAATATTATAACAAATTTTACTGTCTTTTCTTATTCACTGTAAGGTCTGGTTTACACAAGATTAATTTACGAACCGTAACGGCATTTTTGTTACACACACACATTCTTAATTTGTTACACAATCTTAGTTACGTAATATTATCGAGTTAGACCGTTCTTATAGGATTTCTGTCTGTATTTTTCGTGCAATTTTCCATATGTGAACCAGGCCTAATGCACATAATATGTATTGTAAAACAGATATCAATTACAAATTTAAGTAGTTAGTATTTTGGTATCCTTTTGATAAGACTGAGATCAAAAGTTCCTTAGATGTAAAAAGCAATTCACCGCGGCTCCTTCTGCTGTTGCTCGCGGCGCTGCTTCGCGAAGCGCGCCCTCAACTTGATTATGGTGGCGTTGGACAGTGTCCCAGGTACTTTAAATATCGACTGTAAAAAGAAAAAAAAAATCCACTTACATACAGTAGGGTTCCTTGTTAACGGTGGTGGATCCCTTCGTGGTTTGACTCTGGAGGTAGAACCATATTTATTTCTACCTCATAACAGCCGTGTTAAACATTATGGATTCTGCCTTGAAGAGTGTGGTAAGAAAGAAACATAAGGCATTTTCAACTTAGTTTTTAGGGATCGCAAAGCCAACCTCAAGGAGTCCAATGTTATTTGCGGTTGATTACAAATATCTACCGGCAGCAGTTATTGGGTGGACTGCATGGTCATTTGTTACTTGTATCATACATTACATTAAACAAGCAGTAATAACCTGTTGGTCAGATTCTGACATTTCACATTGGGGGTCTGGGATATTTTAAAGTAATGTATACATTAGAAATTGATTATCACTGTTCAGCATGGACTGCGGACTATGGCTTGCCCTCCCCCTCCCCTCCCTTCTCATTCTGAAAGAAAACCCATACCCAGCATTAGCGTAGTAAGGGTTTAATGATGGTATAAACCTAAATGTCAGGGGGGTGGGGTAGGATTAAATGTGTAACAATCTTACATCAGGTCATAAAAATTCAGATACTGTATTCTTAAAAAGTTTAAGATTACCTGCATGAACTCGTGGCAGTGCAGCGCGCTGGCATTCTTTACTATAGCTTTGAAACACTCGGCCAGCGAGGTGAAATCATTGCAAGCCATGATCGACGCACGGTTGTTCTTTATCAAAGTCAAGCAAACTCTGAATAGAATCTTGGAGCCCTCATAGAACAAACAGTCCCATATTCGCAACACTGTTTCTATGGGAAGGACTTCGGCGAAAAGACACACGAACCACTTCGTAGTTATGACGGCCCATGGTAGACCTGTAATTTGAGTTTTTATATGAGAAGAGTAGTAAAGTAGCGTGCAGACCACCTGATGTTAAGTGGTCACTGCAGCCCATGGACACACATCTAACTTCCAACAGGATTGTAGGATTATCTGAGGTATATTACATAGATACGTTATTACTTCTGCTGACTAAGATGGTCGATTCGCTGTAAGTGTACTCAAAAATCAAACCTCCACCTGAAGCAAATGACTTGCTTGTCAGAGTCATTATGGGTAGATTGAAACCATCGGACACAGGTTGACTACTAACCATATTTTCCTCCATCAGTCTGCTTTGAAGTAGTGTAGTGGAGTATATTCTAGGCCTCAACTAAATGTGAGGGCAGTGACCCATAACAATTAATGGGCAGAAACGGATCAAGACCAATAAGACCATAATAAACTTACCAATCTATTTCAACTGTGCTTATATCATAATTATATTCATCAGTACTACACAGTAATATAATCACACCAGATATTGTAAGTATATAATAAGCCATCCAGATTATCAGAAACAGATTTCATAATTATCTTATCTTTAATCTCATGAGATATTTTGCTCTTACCTAAGTTTATCACATGCTGGTGAACATCGGGTGCTTTAGATTTGACTAATTCTGATAACACCTCTATGTCCACAATCAAACCATCCATGGTCTTGGTGTAATAATCGGGTAGTATTTTCTCAACCAATACTTTTAGCAGCCAGAATGATGTTTCTTCACTTTTTGTTGACAAGAGTAGCAGCCCTGAATTGAATAAATAGTAAAACTTTAATGGATGTTAAGGTACACAATGAAATGCCGATACTAATGTTGCACTAAATTCTAAAAAAACCTGCTGTTATTATAATTGATAACATGAAGAAATTATTGTATGAACCACATGCATGTGAAGACTCACCAGCAATATAATTGAGGCCCTGACAATAACCGACTACTCTATTATTGTGTGCATAAGCTATGAGTACATTAAACAGATGGGTCTGATGATTAGCCTCCTTTGTGAAGTAGATGTTATCAGGGAATGTACGTGGCAAGTCCGTTTTTACCAAATCAACAAGTTCCTTTTCAAATGGCCCATCCAAAATCTTTTGGTAGAGGTCTGGAGACTGATCTTTCATTCTATCCGCCTCCGATATTGCCATCCATACTGATGGACGATGTTCACCTAAAACAGATTTACTTTCAGTTTGTACATCGGGTTTTCATTTTTATTTTGTTGAGTAGCATAATTTTTAGCTTCATAATTTTTTATTTTTGTTATGCAGACAGATATTAAATTACCTGAGTAAAATCCAACAACAACCTAAATTGTTAACTTATGATATGAATTTTTCTAGTTGTTAATTTTTTTGTTTAATGGAAGCAGCAAACGAGCATGCATCTCACCTGTTGTTAAGCAGTCACTGCCACTCATGACTATATGTAACCACAACTTCATATAGAAGAGGAGTCCTATGTCAAGTTGATCACCCATGCATTACTACATTCAAGGCCTCAGGGGGACCACCACAAAAAAATTATCTGCATTATTAGTTCACTAGTCATATAAGAATACTCCAGCAATATATAGGTACTTTAAAGTGCTAGATCTATTGTTTGTCTGGGGAGGTATCATTGCCCTCATGATCCACCATGAAGCAATTATTGTTTCGGATTGAGAGGTGCAGTCGCCAGGTATACTAAGCAAGGTGATCATCGTAGTCCTTAAGAGAGTAACTCATCTATGTGTGACCTTGGATAGGACTTTAGTGGTGTTAAATAATTAAAAGCAGTACAATGAGCACTTAACGTCAGATGGCCCTCACAGTTGTTTGCTACTCTTCTTACATAAAAAAAAGGGAAGACAGATTCTATTACCTTTTGACTAAGTATGCACATGTACCACACTTTTATTATATTTATATGATTTAATAAATGTGACTTCAAAATATTGGTGCCTATAAATAGTAGGTAAATTAACACAGAATTGCATTCATTCATTCATTTTTAAACTTATAGTGCATTTATCCAGAATTTCAAGCATTACATAAATTACTATTTCATAAGCAGTACAAATTATACAAGCTGCCATCATTAATTTCCAGTTCCTATCAAAAATCAGTGATAGATATGAAAACAGATAATTTTACACATGATAAATAAATTATAAATATTTATACATGGCACTATAAATTACTTGTAGATTTCATACTTATCATTGTTCACATTATTATTTATTGGTAGGCCCTATTTCAAAATGTATAGTTTAATTGTGGAATGAGTCACTCCCTAATTTAAGCATGTCTAACTCACTACTCATATCATTAAGATGGCTAATTTGCAATTTTGGAAAGAAGTGCGAAATAAATTGCACGAAATGTAGAATGCAGAGAATTTTAGGTAACGATTGATTCTGAATACTGCCATTCCTGCCATAAATGTAAAGTATTTATGGGTGGTACAAGTATTACCAATTTATTAATCCAAGTGCAAATTTTGAGACTAGTAGGATTAAGGATCATGTGCCTGCAGCAGCAGTGCACATGGTATTTTCCAGCTATCACTATAGCAAACCAGTTGATTATTACAAAGATGGGTGTTTATTATACTACTAAAATATACTTGAAGATGTACAATTTGTACAATCATTCCAACTTATAATAATATTCTAATCATAATATTATATAATTCGTTTTATAGATTGGATACAAGTTATACTAATAAACCGGAATACTCACTTGGAATCCCTTTGCGCACGTATCTTTTAACTGTGTTGGTACGTTTGACCGACTTTCCTTCGCCGAGCAAAATGGACCACTTTTGGGCTCTTGACGCGAGAACCTTTAGATAAACGGACATAAACTCTTCATAGCTCTCGTAGTCAAAATCTTCGTGCCTCTCGAAACCATACTCATCCACGGCACTAAGAACACAAAGTAAGGCGTTAGTTAAAGTTAGTAAATAGAAGATTAAGATACCTAAAACATGACCTCTTGGGCAAAACGTACCTGAAATTTGATTGAGCCATTTTATTAGTATACAAGATTACAGAATTCTACGACATAAGCAGCATAATTGTTAGATTAGGCGTGTTAATTATTTTAATACGCCCCAAAACACCCCACTCTAATATCTATCACCCCCGCATGACAGCAATTTCACAAATAAAATAAATTCGCCGTCTGTGGTCTGTATCTAATCATTCATACATAATTTTGTTTCAATCTGCTGCAAACGTATACTTATTATACAGCTTAATTTTTTTCAAGCATTCATTAAAAAAGTATTCGTTGCAGATATATTTATAATTAACAGCTGCTTTTAAGTAATATTAAATTACTTTACAATATTGTATTTTATGTATTTATGGCCTTTAAGTTCTCAATTTTGGTTATCTTGACTAAAATTGTAAATGTAATGTCAACTGGCAAACTGCTGTCTTCTTGTGCTGTCAATGTCAATAGTGACAAATCGGATACTAAATTGTTTTTATTTAATCCATTCTTAATTTTATTATTATATTATCATTACCGATTTCAATTGGTTAGGTCATGGGTCCTCCTCCTGTAGTGACGGGTATATCGCCAAAGGAAGGACCACCGGGTACTAGAGTTACTATCCGTGGAGAGTTCCTGGGGACGAGTGTCACGGATTTAATTGGTATGATAATAGAAATAATTTCAGATGTCCTTGTTTTGTTTACTTCATAAACAAGAACTTACAGGATAAAAAATTATAAACCAAGATATGATTGTAATGAAGGCAATATAATAATTGGAGTCCGTTATAGTTTCCTCCCCTTTTTAAAATTGTATGTAGTACCTAAACAATTATTATTATCATATTTATCGATATTTCACCTGCTTCTAAATATGCAAGCTTCATTTTATTATTATTAACAATATACACTTGAATCTAGGTCTTAAGATATGTGGGTGTGACTGCCTGCTCTCAGCTGAATGGAAGAGTAAAAACAAAATAGTGGCGAGATCTGGCCCGTGTAAAGGGCGCGGCGATATCATAGTCACTACTAAGTCTGGCAGTGAAGGCACATCCACTGTGCAGTTTAGAGGTTTGTATAACTACCTTAAGTTTTTTTTTAATTCCAGCAATATTTTCTTTAATATTTAATGCTTTAATGCAATGTTTCTTTAATGTTCTCAGAATTGTAAATCATGTGATAATAATAGTAGATTAATGTTAATTTTGAAGAATAAGTAATCTTTGGATTTGTATTGGCTTATTTCCTATGCCATCTGCATAATCTAATCTAATAAGTTATTATGATAAAAATATTATTAAACAAAATAATTAAATGAAAACTTATTTAAACAACAATGAATTAATTGTGTTGTAAAATGTTTTTGGTCTAGGTATTACTGTGAACACTTTCACAACCTGTGAAAACAGCAACCTCATTTTCAATAACAGTTTATTTTTAATATCTGTTTTATAGAAGACTCTCTTATTTGTGACTATTGTAAATTATTATAAATGCCAATGGGCTTCAGTGAATTGAATATATATTTAATATAATAATCATGCCCTTACTTTTTAATATAAATAAAGAATAAATATACAGTGCTTTCATGTCTGTTTTCAGGATATCATGAGTCCATAGGACCAGTAAAGGAGAGTGCAGTATGGGTGGAAGAGGCTGCTCCACCTGCTGTGCCATGGGGGAGGAGACCCATGTCCCCTACAGCTTACACCCCACCTGACCCCTTGGGGCTTTCTACTGAGGGTGATGACTGCAAGTTCCCTGAGGAGGAGCTGAATGAGCTGTTTCCTGATGGGTTCGTACAAAAATAAATTTGCATGCAACTGTAAAGCTGTAAGTAATGTAATAAACTCTAAATATAATGTAACATATCTTAACATAATTATTCATAATTCTTTACAATAGAGAGAATTATGAATTATTATATTAATAATTCATAATTCCCTTATTATGTAGAGCACAATGAAATTAAATGAACATACAATGTTTTTTATACTTGGTATACATAACACATAATAATGTTAATTGTAACATTATTATTAACTATTAAAATATATTTTGAAAGAGTGTTAAATGGTTATTTGTTACTAATAAGGTCTGGTAAGCTCTCAGATGAGAATTTCCATCCTGGTTGGTATCTGTTGGAACATCACAGCAACACTTCATATGAAGACTTAAAGGCAGGAATGGTCTTTTTGCAGAGAAAGGTAAAAAGGAAAGATTTCTTACATATAACATTTTTTTCCAATTTTAAAAATAAATATTTTTTGATACTTATTTAATTTAATTTTAGGTAGAAGGTCAGAAAGAGGGTCAGCTTAGTTTCTTAAAAGCAAACACGGGAGCAGTTATGGACCAACTCGATCGCCTCGTGTTGCTGAAGAATATGTATGAGGAAGATCAAAGAAAGAATGGAAAAGAGCCTCTGCCTAGCTTACAGGCTGCCATAGAAGGTAGATATGTAATTTGGCAGGAAGTCTTTTTATATGGAGGAGGCTCCATCGGACAAGGCCTGGAACATGCTCCACTGTTATAAATGAAAAGTTCCACTGACTTATTATATATTTAATATCTTACTTATCCTAAAAAATGTTTTCTTACAATATGTAATTAGTTAATCATGCAGTCCACTTTACGATAATTCGTCTACCTGATTGTCGTCCATGGACATTGGTAACCTCCAATAGAGAGAGTGATTTGATGTGGGTTACAAAGTTGGGGGGACTTCTAAAAACTAATTTGGAAAGCCTCGCATAAGTATCACTCTTTTACTACAACTTTTAAACCATAACAGGAATGTATAACACTGCTGTTATGTAACGGATTGCTTCCGAAGGCAAACCACAAAGCGTTCTTTGTGGTTCGATCTTTGGGTATTTAGCGATAACAAGAATTATGGTTACAAAAAACTTAAAAACTTTTTTCGAGGTATGTTGCTATACAGTTACTAACCAACGTGTTGATAGCTGTGTTTTATCACGAGCCCTATGATTTTGGTGATAATACCAGGCCAGTCATAAAATTATTGTACTGTCATCGGGTCTTGATGTGTGCGCGAAATTCAAAATTATTCGAACATTTAGAAGTGGTTGAAAATTTAATCACAAGATTCCGTTACTTTAACATATACATACAGCCAAGTTAATAATTGCGTGTTAAAAAAAATATTACTATTAAAATATAACGCCATTTTCGTGCATTGTCATGCCATGCTACGTTTGAGTTCAAAATTTCAAGTCTCAAACTAATCGGAAATTTAGTTTAAAATCGATTACAAATGTTCTCCTGAATAAACAAGACCCACAGCGAGTTAATAAAAACATGGTAAAATGTCTTCGAATATTCCAGAATCAATACAACTTGCAAATTCGTTGTTTTCCGAGATCCTGTCTCGGAAAGAGAACGCGGACAAGACACGCGAGGCACTCTCTCTTCTCACCCGACATAAGTTCCTCTTCCAACTCCCCGCTTCTATCGACAAGAACATACGAAGGAAAGAATACGATCTCGTTGTGAACGACTACACTAGGGTGAAGAATTTGTTTGGAAATACAGATGTCAAGGTGAGAAATATTACAAAGATGTCATAATTACTAAACTGCCGTCCTTAAGCTAAATAATGCTAATTCTGTTATTCAAAATCTAGGCGATTTCCATATTTTGGGGTTTTCCTAATCAGTAAAATAGGAACGAAAAGTGAAACTGTTTGAAAGTGCTCTATTAGATTTATTTTTGATACTTTAAATTCTTGTATATGACGTTTAGTTATTAAGCGGCACTTATATTTAAAAATCATCGTCTTTACTGGCTTTAGTGGCTATTGGTATGTCAAGGTGCTATAGGACGGCAGTATATGGGGGTAAGAAGCACGTAAGGTGGCCAACCTGCTTTTTTATTTTTCATTCCGATTAGGGCTGTCATGACCTAAATCGTCGTCCTCGGACAAAAACTCCAAAAATCATGCGATGACATTGGGTGACATTGAAATTTTTTTTTTGACATTTTAAAAAACTGAAGAAAAAAAGAAAACCGATTACATTTTAATGTGTTTCTTCATTTTAGAAGTTCTATAAAGTTTCCAAATGATAAACCATTAGGTTTCTCCGCGAAGGCAAAAAGTGTCTGGGATTGATATGAACACTTTTTGAAAACCCTTCCAAGATATTTCCTGGAGGCCTTTCAAATTAGCATATATTCGATGAAACCAGGGTGGCAGTCATAATTTTGAAAGCATACAAAAAACTAAGAACATAAAAAGGGAATGATATATTTTTAAGATCTCTTTAGGAACAATGAATGCTTTGATATAGTTGGAAGTAAACAATTGTATAAGCGACACAAATACAAATATGACGACCTATATATATATCGCTAAATCAATCACAGACACTAACGAGATAGATCTGCAAGAAAGCCTTCAATCTTTTGTATGTATGAGAGAAAAACTGCAGTGTAAAGCATAATTCTTTTGCAGCTCTTCCAAAAAATTCTCGATGAAATCGACAAGAAGATAGAAGACTTGAAGGAAAAACTGCACACAAGGATGAAGACTATGCCTATTAATGTCCAAGAGCAGACTAAATATATAAGGTGAGAAATACGATTATGGCTCATGGTAACAATACTAGTTATTAACATCAATCCTCAATGTCTCACTGCTGGTTACGGATCTCCTCTCAGAATGAGAAGGGTTGGATTATAGTCCACTTTGATGGCTAAGTTGGGATTGTTAGACTTCATACTCCTTTGAGAACCTTATGATTTTTCCCTTCACCATTATTCATTGTTTAGCCATTAGAATAACATGTATAAATGGTTATTGTGTGTCATGGATCTCCATACGGTTATAAAATAAGGCGAAGCAAGAATAAAATTTATACAGAAATATAAATAAAATGGAAATTATTAAAAATAATTACAAAATTCGATTGAAATAAAATCGGGCATAGTTATTTAGCGTGATTTAAACTCTTCACGACTAATGAAGGAAAATGGAAGTGGCGCTCTCGTCGCCTCACTGATCTACAAGTTATGGCTGTTGTCTACGGACGTTTTTTTATAATTTCTAAGAATATATTTATATTAGGTATATAGATAATAAACCCATGTTTCTATTTGTCTATGTCATGGTGATAACGTTATTAGATAGTAATGAATGGTGATGTTGTTATATATATATATATATATATATTTGGCTGGATATCAAGTCTGGAAGTCTGCACAACAGTCTGGTATGGTGGCCATTGCGCCAGAATACCAATATTAGCATATAATAATATATTATGTATTAGAAATTAGTTATTATTTACTTAAATGGTAAAAGAAAATATCTCTTAATGCTCAATAGTTCTTTATAAAGTTGTTAAAAACTATTTTAAAATATGCTGGGCTATACCCTAATATTTCTCATTCCGGGAAAAGTTGCGTTTCCGGCCGAGGAGCTACAAAAATGTATATAGATCGGTGTAGATATTGATACAAAAATGTAATTCTCGCAGACTACTCATCAGTTTGAACTGGGAGGGCGATGCCGCGTGGACTGCAATCGTCAGCCGCAAGGACTACTTGATGAGCTTGATGAACAAAGTGAAGGATCACTTCAAGCAAAAGGAGGAACAGGAGTCTACTGAAAAAGGTGCGGTTTCAGTGTTTATAGGACCTTGCTTGAATTCCAAATCTAGTATATGTTGCTTGAATCCAAAACGATGTATCTGCTTGTCTTGAATCCAAAATCTTGTATTTGTCCCTGCTTTAATCCAAGATCTTATAACTGTCCTAACTTGAGTCCAAAATCTTGTAGGTAGGTTAAAGTTAAAAAGTTTTAATTATCATTATTTATTGCAGCTGTGGTTGTCGGGTACACTTGCAAGCGAGACGACCATCTTAGGCCTCAGGAGTAGTGACGGATTTACGTGAGACTTCAGATAGGGCTTCGGTTCTGTTTAGGGTTGTTGGGGGTATTTTTACAGACTAAACTCTTACAAATTTTCTACACTTATAGTCTCACACTAGGATTCCCTGCGTCGTGGGTGCCATGGACAAGACGAGCACACAAACACCCATACCTAAAACAGATATTTGAATTAGATATTTGATAAAAAATCCTTTGCATGTTATACTGGTACGGTAACCGCTGCGCCACGCGGGTCGTCGTCATCAGTCCATCATAATCTCACGTATCAAGATCACTCGGTCCTATGTCGGTCGGTCGGCGGGCAGGTCGGCGCAAGGCGCGCGAGGGCGCGGAGGGCGAAGGCGCGTGGGGCGCGGTGCGCGCGGCGTGGTGCGGCGCGGCGTGCGGCGCGCTGGCCGCCGAGCTGCACGCGCTGTGGCCGCTCGCCAAGCGCTACTTCGCGAAGGACCTCGCGGGCGACCCCGCCGCGCCCGATCGCCACGCCGAGCTCAAGGTGACCATGCGATTGTGCCTACGAATCGCATCAAAGTTAGGTTATGTTTCAAGAAAACGTTTAGAATGGTGTTGGTTATCCACAACGTAGGGTGTCCTGATGGGATCAATGACCGATGTTAAGGGGATTGTAAACTTGTATTTAAGATAATTTATTTCTTCATACATGAATTATTAGATGTCATAAACTAAGATAGACACTTATGAGCGAGGCGACATTTTTGTTCTTACGCATGTGTGTACGATCTCAGATAGGGCTTCAGTTCTGTCTGAGCATTGCTTCAGGACTTCAGTCCCGGTTGACCACTTAACGTTAAATGGCCTGCGCGGTCGTTTGCTACTCTTCAAACCTGAAAAAAAAAATGTCGTTACAGGAAATGATAATAGCAGCCGTGGAGTTGTTCGCGGAACACATGCGCGCCTGCCTGCTGGGGGGCGGCGCCGCCGGCGCGGAGGCGATGCGCTCGCGCCTCGCGGCCAATCTGCGCCACTTGCGAGAGGCGTACGATTCGCTGCTCAAACTGGATCTGCCTTCACAGGTCACTACAGATTTACACTAGTAAATAGAGTGAAAGACTGCTATCTGGAATACTCTCTTGCTCCTCAATTGAGATCTCAGTTGATGTTTTATTCTGATCAGTAGATTAAAGAGAAAAATATTGTCATTGACGGTTTGTAAATGTCTCTGTGGGCCTTTTGATAAATTATGTTATGAAGCGCGCTTAGCGCCGCATGTTGCGTAGACCGTAACCGGTCTATAAAGTTAAGCAAAGTTGGGCGCGGTCGGGAGTTGGATGGCTGACTGTTATTGGCTAAGTTCATGTGTGCTTCCGTGCTTCGGAGGACACGATAAGCTGTCGGTAGTTATCATTGGATAGCAGTCGTCAAACCTTGGAGGCCTTGTGGGCGGTTTGAAAACATCCGACACAGGCTGGCCACTAACCCGCCTCTCCATTAAATCGTATTGCATCAGCGTGGTGAGATATCCAGTTGTGTGGAGAGACCGGTACACAGCAGTGGGACATGAAAAGAAGGATTGCAGGAACTGCCAAGGCTGTGGTTTCGATAGGGCTCATTATGGCTTGAACACACGGCAGTCAATCTGACTGTAGGTGTGTGGTGTAACGGGATTATAGCTTAAGGGCGGCGGTATATAAAATAAATGCATGCTATTTTTTTTAAGCGCAGCCCTTGAGCATTGTGGAGAAGGTGATATTCCAGTACCGCGTGCACGGCATGACGGTGTTCCTGCAGCGCGCGCAGCGCTGCGTCCGCGCGCTCGCCGACGCCGAGACCTGGAAGATCGAGGAGTTCTCCGACTACGGCGCCATCACGCAACTCGTGAGTCGACAACCTTCACCGGTGTTACCGGGTCTGATATGTCGGGTATCGGGGCGGCAGTTAAAACATTAGGCATTTTAGTTTTCTTGTCAGGACGCCCAAAAAAATTGCAACAGATTTTCTATGCGTCATATTAGTTAAATTATTCAGATATGAAGTTGTGACTGTTGCGGTGTGATTTTGCTGTTGTTTTGTCGTCAGATTATGCAACTGGGTCGCGGTCGCCGGATTTTTTTAACGATTCGAAAACGTCTACTTTTACAATTGGTTATAAATAGAAAATATATGGTTTTCATAATTACGATAATAATACACGCGAGGTGATGTACTTGATCCCTTACCCTTTAAAATCTTAATTCTTGGCCATTAGCGTTTTTAAGATTTACTAGTAGAGTGGGTCAGAGGGAATGGATGCTGCCTCTCTACACATACATACTACACATATTTACTATTTCACGATTTTCCATGTCTCTGCACTGACTCCCAATCCAAGATCGTCGTAGTTATGTGCGGCATTTGGTAGGAGACATTTGGCGTCATCAATGGGAGACATCAATGGTTAATCGGTATGGGTCAATGAACCTGTGAGAATTTACCGCGATATAATAGAACGGATTTAACACATACATACATCTAACATCGGTGTTGTAAGACGGAAATAAATATACAAACGTTTAAGACCAGCTGATGCCCGCGACTTCGCGTGAATAAGGACCATTGGCCACAGCATCCGCCCGCTGTCGTCTTCGGTCTCAGTTCTCATAGTTTTGCCTAAACATGCACGCTAATTGCTCCGATCATAAGTATCGTAGTGTGATGTTATGTAGTGTGATGTTACATAGCTTAAAACTTTCCGCAATAAATAGCTTATCTAACACAAAAAGATTTTTTTAAAATGCGACTGTTAGTTCCAGAGATTAGGGCGTTCAAGCGAACAAACAAACACACTCTTCAGCTTCACTTCTTTCTTCTTCTTTCTTTCTTATATCAGCATATATTTTTCCTTTCAGCCGAGCCTCCTCGAAACGTACATAACGGAAGCGCTGTCGTCGATCCACAAGTGCGTGTTCACGAGCGGCAGGAGGGAGAGTCCTCTGCTCAGCGAAGGGAGCGAGCCTCTCATAGCTCTGCAGAAGCAGATGCAAACGATCTTCCTCGCCTACGTCACTGTGCTGCAGGACTTGGCGCTACACCATGATGATCAGGTATTGACTCACTATTTACACGGTACCTTTCTTATGCGAGGAGAGTAGCAAACGAGCGTCCGGGCCACCTGATGTTAAGTGGTCAATGCAGCCCAAGCAAAAACATCTAACCTCCAATAAAACTGAAGTTCCATCTGAGGTCCTAAGTAGATGCGTCACTATTCTTAAAGGTTGAAATGGTCGATTAAACACGACACTGCACGACACGGACATCTCCAACGGAAACACAAATATCCTTTCACGGCGGATTATGAACGCGGCAGTGGTACCTCCCCGGTCGAAGGTTGCCGGGCATACTTGCAGCGAGGCGACTACCTTAGTTCTCAGGAGTAGTGACGCATCTACGTACTACCAGACTACGTACTACAGATAGAACAACAGTTTTGTTTGAATTAAGATGTGGGTGTCCACGAGCTGCAATTACCACTTAACATTACATCAGATGGCCTGCAAGCTCGTTTGCTACTCTTCTAACATATAAAAAAGTCTCTCACCATCATTCGATACTACAGTGGCGCGTCTCCCGCAGGAGTTCAACAACACGAGCCTGTCGGTGGCGCTGGACCAGCGACTGGACGAGTCGCGCGCGCGGCTGGCCGACTCGCGCGCGCGCTCCTGGCAGCAGCGGCTGCTCATCACCGGCGCCAATGCGCAGTACACGCGCCGCGTCGTGCTGCCCAACATCGCGGCCGCTTTCGACAAGTCAGTCCTGCGACTATATAGTGGTGGTGGAAGTGGCTACGCGACAGCAGTTCCATCTGAGCTTGCCGCTTTTGACGATGACGTTGAACGTCTCACACTAGTGCTATCATACTCACTAGCCTTACCACAGATTTCAATTTTTTTAAAAAGGGCTTAAAACGCTTTCTACACTCATATAGCCCCATAGTAGAAGTAACCCTGTGTCGTGGGTACGTAAACGTACGTACGTACACAAGTACACAATCATCCAGACCCAGATAATAAATCTAAATTAATCATTTAAATGTCTGTTTAGCTGGGATGAAATCCGCAACCTTCTGCGTGTCGGATCGGTATGGTAACTGGTGCGCCGCGCGGATGATCCTTTAAATCACTGTTATGAGGTATTTTTACTTTTACGCGGGTCACCAAATGGAAATTTGGTGACCCGCGTAACGATGTGGAAACCATACCGTGCTACACATAGAGGGTTACGGGTTCGAGCCCCGGCCAGGCGGACGTTTAACTAATTTATTCAGAAGAATATTTGTTTTGGGTCTGGGTGTTTGTGTACTTGTTTTTGTATGTATCCTTGGTAACTACGACACAGCTATTCCTACTGTGGGGCTATGAGTAGAAAGTGTTTTGAGCGTAGATAGATATCGATAGATAGATATCGTAGATAGATATAGATTGTGAATTTAGAGTTCTGGCCGGAGGTTGGAGAGGGCGAGGGTCTTTCGATGGAAGGACTGATGCCGGCTAGCGATAATTAGTCGAAATTAGTTTGTTAACTTGACGACGTAATAATTTTTGTCGCTCTCATCTCGTATCGTATAACCAAATTCTATCTTCATCTAAATTGTTACGTAAGTCGTTCTGTAATAAACATTTGGCAGGTTCACGTTCCCGAAGCCGGCGTTAGCGCTGCAGACGACGAAGGACGCCCTCAGCAATCTGGAGGCGAGCATCGCCGAGACGTACCTGGAGCACAAGGGCGACCCGCTCGTGGGCACCATCGAGCCCAGCATGTACATGGGCCGCCACCAGGCAGACGCGGGTGCGGCCGTCGACGAGGCGCGCCCCTATGTATACGAGATCATCAATAATCTCATCGCGGTGCACGCTGAGGTCAGATTAATACTTAAAAAAAACCGTGTGTGCAACTTATGTACGCACGTAAGAAGTTATGCTTCACTGGCATATTAACGCCAATGAAGTGTACGTCGCCACGCAGTTCAACTTTTATGTACGTAGATGTTTGATGGTGGTTAGACTCCAGAGGTACCTTTGCAACACCCAATTTAGCTTGATAACAGTGGTACACGTTGTTGTGTTCTGAAGGTTTAAAGGGTGCGGTGACGATGGGGTGTGGATAAGAGAGATACATTTACTTGAGGTATTTCGGATTAATCCTTAGGGGTATCAGGAGTACGACAACTGACTCGAACGGGAGGACGTAGTCAAACTACAACCACTAAATAGTGGAGCTGGCCATTATCTTTCACAATGGGAACTTATTACATCGAAGGCATTAACGTCCATTTCGACTTTTTTTTAATTACGTCATCGTTTTATATATGTATTATTTTATATATATATCTCGCGAAGAGATGAACTATAAGGCAGGTGTCCTCATGATCCGACGTAGCGGGTAATCTCGAGCAATCATAACACCGTAATATCGAATAATGAATTACTTTATTTAATACTGTTTGCTACTTGCAATATTATATATATATGTAACGAACCGACATGTCCGCTCATGTGAGGATGCCGCCCGCTCTAACGGCTATGTCCGAATATAACTCATTGCGTTCGGATACTATGACAGACGTGCTTGCGTTCGGTTGGTCGGAGTCGTTTCTCCGACGTATATATTGGTATCGCATCGTGGTGCAGGTGGACAGCGTGTGCGGCGCGGCGTCCTCCCGCTACGTGCGCGACATCGTCGAGACGGTGTGCGAGGAGCTGGCGCGGCTGGCCGCGTGCGCGCCGCCCGCCGGCCGCGCCGCCATGCGCGGCGAGTGCGCGCTGCTGCGGCTCGCCTGCGCCGACCACCTCACCCGGAAAGCTGAGTGAGTTCATGCGTTGCCACCGCCGATACCCTTGTAATGTTTAAACCCGTTTAACGTGTTCAAGAAGAAACTAGCTCGGTATACTGCTGATAATATCAGCCACTAAGTGAGCACAATACGTTAAACGGGTCTTTCTGCTTTTTAAGCCTACACAATGGAATGACATAGATTGATTGATTTGCTTTAAATAGTGCGATAACGGACTATAATTAATATGGTACTCAAATATTATGATTTCATATAAGTGACAAGGAGGTATTTTTTAGAATAAATTTCTTTAAACCTAAATTAACAAACGAGAGCCACCTAACATTAAGTAGTCACTGCAGCTCATAGACACACATCTGACCTCAAGGACTGAAGCCCTATCTGAAGTCTTACGAAGATTCGTTACTACTCCTGAGGACTAACACTATGTTTTGAGAAAATTGGTATAACATGCAAAACTCTACTGGGTGCATGAACGAGTTTTTCTTCGTACTTGTATTGTCACATGTTGTTCTGTGACAAGGCAGTGGCAATCGAGCTTTCAGTCTACCTGATGTAGTCAGTCTTGGAATCCTATATCCTCGAGTACTGAAGTGGAACTGGTGAATTTAAATGTCTGTTTTAGGTCTGAGTGTGTGACCTCGTGTTTGTATGCGTCCATAGTCCATGCGTCCTAGTGTGTGGGCTATGACTGTAGGAAGCGATTTTTTCTACCTTAATTCTGTCCTATTTTGAGTTTGTTAGGGGGGGGGGCAGTGATCACTTACCATCAAATAGCCTCCATGCTACTTCGACTGCATAAAAAAATCTTAATTACTTCTGTCGTGTTCCTTGTCGTCCGTAAAAGATTTTCAACTTGTTTTCCAGGAATTATTTAGCAGAAGCCTTAGCAGGAGTACCTCCGTTAGACAATGATGAAGACAAAAAGTTAGTATCGATAACAGCATTAATTTAGTGTATCAACAATTACTTTTTTTATTTCTATATTGCTGTTGACATAGGAAAAATATACTTTAACGATTTTAATATATTTTAATTTTATTAATATTTTCAGGCGTATGGACACCATAGTGCAAGGGTTTAAGAAGAGGATGGAGCTGCAGTTGGCTAGCCTCAACTGTAACATGGAGATTGTGTAATATTAGAATAAATTGTACATTATCCCAATATTTGATATTATAATTTATGATTAAATTACTCGTTATAAATAATAATAAAGATGAGCCCTGTGTAATGAAATGACATTGTGACACTGTAAAAAATATATAAAATATAATTTTTAAAAAGGAGTGAAAGAGACAACACTATTCTCTTTACTCCGCTCAGTGTTGTCATTGCTAATGTACTTCATAACTTAAAAGTAAAAAAGACAAAGCATCATATTTAACACAAATGTATTTATCTGTAAGATAAGAGCAATAATAAAATAATTATATTAAAAGGAAAATAAAATATATTTTCGACATCGTCTTTCATTGGTCCTTCTTTATCGTTTTGTAATTCTGAAACATTATTTGCGAGTTTTAATTTGTAATCAAAATTTTACAAAGCAGCAATTGAACGTGTGAAAGTATAGTACTCTTCGCGCAGGGTTTATTTATTGCGAGAGTATATTTCAACAATTTAATGTGAACTCAAGTATATCAACGAAGATATTTTTTTATGTTCGAAGAGTAGCGTGCAGGCCACTTGATTTTATGTTCAAAGAGTAGCAAACGAGCGTCTTTTTTTTTAATATTTTTTAAGTATCAAGTGCGCAGGCGGCCCTCCTGTTGCGTAGTGGTCACCTCCGCCCCT
>DWKL01000414.1:0-19290 GCA_018249415.1 Phareas burnsi | reverse complement strand
GTAGTATAGTATATGTGTTAAGAAAAATCGTTTTCACACAGATGATTGAGATGATTTAGATTTTAAAAGTCATCTTATAAAATATTATACGATCGTTTAATAAAACCTTTCACCTATAATTATGAAAATGTCTATTAAGTATCTATTCTATTTTCCATGTACATCTATATTTATGTCACAAAAAAAACACACACAAATGTCTCTAGTATAATCATGATATTTTATATTCTGCTATTAATTTTCACATTACGAGTTCCCAAGTTAAGTGTTATGAAAAATTGTCGTTTTCACACAAATAATCGAGATAATTTCGTTTTTGTGTCAATACGATAGTAGTCAACAACAAGGGACATTGTCAATCATTATTATTAGCTATCCGCCAACAGATGGCACTAATAACTTTATTAGCGCAGTTTAAGGTAGGCTCATTAAATAAAATCTTCCCGATGTCAAGATCATTGCGCACACTGAAGCTCAGTCAGTGTACTGTTTGTTCAATTGACTTTAAGTTATTACCGAACCGAGCTAATCCGACGGCGGCCATTGAAGATAATTTTATCCGCGCGGCTTCGCTTCGTCAAAACGTGTTTTTTTTTATTTTAATTTTTTTAATATAACAGGTAATGTACACTTACCTCTTAAAACTAAAAAAATATTAAAAATAAATTGTACAAAGGACCCACTTATTTCAAGTTGAAATTTATTCCAGCAGGCCTAGGACTGGAGAATTGATTTGAAAGCAAATTCAGTGTGCATTAAAATATATATAATATAATAAATATAAATAAAATATATGTAATACATAATAGGTATATAATTTTAAATAATAAATACATTTTAATAGATGTTTGATAATCCGCTGTGAAGCATTCAGTTGGAGAGGTGCGGTTGCCGGACACACACCGAGTTGACCGTATTAGTGCTGAGGAGTAGTGATGCATCTACGTACGACCTCAGACAAAACTTCAGTTTTGTTTGTCGTTAGATGTAGGTAGTCCATGGGCTACAGTGACCACTTAACATCAGGTGGCATGCATGTTCGTTTGCTACTCTCGTAGGTTTCCTCATGATATTTACCTTCACTATTAAAGGGAGTGATAATAAGTGCCGGAAGCAATTCTCCAATAGTACGGATACAGATACACTTACAGCGAAGCAACCATCTTAGTGCTCAATGGGTAGTGACGCATCTACGTACTATTTCAGATAGAGCTTAAGTACCATTTGATTTTAAATGTTAAAGTCCATGAGTTGCAGTGACCACTTAACATCAGATGACTTGCACGCTCGTTTGCTACTCTTCGAACCTAGAAAAAACGTTTTAATGTCCACTGCTGCACATAGGCTTTCCATAATCGGCGTCACTCCAACCGGTCCTTTGCCTTCTGATTCCAATGATTCAGCAACCCAGCTGTTTACTTCAAATTATTAGTCCGCGACCTGTGCCTTTCTTGACCAGCGTAAAATTATATTATAATATTTTAAATAATTTTATACTATAAATTATGAGGAAATATTAGTATTGTATTAATATCTACCTCCTTGAGAATAAGCCTGGGTATAGAGGGTTATATCGTCGGGGTCGTCGAGGGTTATATCATCGAGACCTGAATAATCCATTCGCCTTCCTGCATCTGCCAGTGCACCTAAGGAGCGCCTTGTGGTACCGTCCCGGAGGGTAGGAGAGGTTTTAGGTAATGATAGGACGTCCCTAGTTTGCTTATTTGAGACTATAGTTTACCGAAAGCACAACATAAGTTTTCTTCATTACTAGGAGATAACCCAATAAGTGCTTTACTCAAGTTTCAATCTCATATAATCGCAGACTAACAAAGTTTAGTCCCTTGAGTGATCTCGCCAATATGTGGCGAGATTCAATAATCCGTTAATTGAATGACCGGGATGTCGCTCCATTTTCGCCGTATAAAACGGCCGGGCAATCGCTTCCAGGCATCAGTAACCAGTTTACCAGTATCAACTCAACATTACAGCAACCAGCTGAAGAAACGTACGACAAGGTATGTTTGTTATACTTTTTAATTCTTAAAATCCTTTAAAGTTGGTGTCACGATATTTTTCGACTGGCACATTCGCCAAACCTGTCTATCATTTTATCATATCATATCAACCCATTAATGTCCCAATGCTAAGCACGGGTCGCCTTTCAGAACGAGAAGTGATACATGGTTCACCTCGCTGGCCAAGTACGGAATGGTACACTTCACTCATACCTTCGAAAACTTAACTTTTTCGAAAATTTTCGTTACGCCACACCTACGAACGTACCTCATAACAGCTTTGCTAAACTCCGCCGGCCTCTTCTAGCCTGAGTGTGATAAAGCAGATACTTGTTGTAACAATGCAGCTGGGACCTTAAATCTATTTGGGATTGACTATAGGTGACCATGGATGACGGCAACTTTTTATTTATTGTTTGAAGTATATCAAAAGCCACCTGGTTTAAGTAATCACTGTAGCCCATGGACTCCCACATCTAATTGGGTCCATTGTCATAGGACTAGTCCTATCTGAGGTCGTATATGGTAGCATTTCCATTCCTACAGACTAAGATGGTCGCCTCGCTGTAAGTGTAGATGATAATCGCTCCTCTCCAACAGAAACGAGAATTGCTTCACGGCGGATTATAAGGGCAGCGGTGGTATCTCCCCGGACGAATTATAGTTCTTTTACCTATAAAATCATTTACCATCAGAATAGTTACAACATTCATCAGATTCCACAAAATATTTGGTATTTTGTTTCCCTTGTCCAGGTGAGCCAATTGCACTAGCAGAATTCTGTTATCTCTATGACACAATATGAGTCACTAGACACAACAGACAAGCGCAATAGGCGGCACGTTTGCAAATTTTACGCCTTGAAAATAAAAATGGTAAAAAAAATCCAAACCGTCAAAATTTTCACATTTGTTTATTTTTGTACAGATGATTAGCGCCGTGACAAGGATTGTCTTCGCTGCCTTAGCAGTAGCCATCTTCTTATGCATGTTTGACTTTGCCGAAGCAAACTACAAGAACGCCCCAATGAATGGAATCATGTTCGGCAAGAGAGGACCTACTGGTAATATTTCTTTTTATTATATATTTTTTCGTATGTTTAAAGAGTAGCAAACAATCGTGCAGGCCACCTGATGTTAAGGGGCCACTGCCTATAGATATCCACATCTGACCTAAAATCGGATTGAAGTCCCATCTAAGATCGCACGTAGATGCGTTACTATTCCGGAGGACTAAGATGGTAGCCTCGCTAGAAGGATACCCAGCAACCACGTCTATCCAATCAAAGCAATTTATTAAAATTATTTTAATTAATAATTTTAATTTTATCTTAACAGCGAATTTTCCAGCGAGAAAACCCTTCGTCTTGGGCTCCTCTCACTGTTATGCATTTTTTGCCTCCGGCACTGCCAATAATTCCAGCAAAACTACCTATCTCTTCGGCATCTACCTTCCTTTTCACTAAATCAGGTCAAATTATCTCTTCTAGCGTTACAATTACAAAGTGACTTTCGTCATCAATATTTCAATTAATATTATAAATGCTCTCTCTGTTTGCTTTGAAAATATTATGGAGAATAGTCATACGTATAAGTCTACTCGCGGTATTTTCGCTCTTTACAAGTAACAAACAATTTAAAATCAGAAGCGAGTGCAGCATTCGAACCCAGATCCTAAGAACAAGAGGACTGAATTGTACCACAATGCTATAATTGCCTTTACAGAGACGATGAATATCTATTTTCCATTTTAGTTGCAGAATACGACTCCAGAAGCAAAGCTTTTACCGCTCTTTGCGAGATCGCCACGGAAGCCTGCCAAACTTGGTTCCCATCTCAAGAGAATAAGTAAAAATGCAGCTCCGAACAAGACAACAGCATGGACTCGGCATGACGCAATATTTACTATTTTAAAGTGCTTTTAAGAATTCTTTATATAAAATAATTATATGTAGGGTTATATGAATTACTATTTGCTTATTTATATAGACTGCAAATATTAGATATTGTTATGTAATGCTGCGATTATTAGGTATTATCATGCAATAAAACTTTCAGTGGTGATAAATGGAATTTCATTTAAATCTTATAATTTACCGAAAGTTCTGTTTTACAGTAAAAATTTATGATTAATTGATTGATTTTTAAATTATCGCGTAAAACGGAACGCTGTCCTTGACGATTTGACCTATATTTTTAATTTTTCAACATGGCAATACCCATGGGAACCACTTGATAAGCAAAACTTTCAATCTATTGTTATGCTGTCGTATGATTTTTTGCTCCAGTTGTTATGGAGAAACACAATGCTCCCTTATTAATACGTAACTCTTGTAGAAGGGGAAAATTTCTCCTCATTAATGTTTAGTTCATTTGCTAACCTAAACATCGATAGATATTTTTATATCGCACGAACTTTGACATATGTCAATAACACTTCAGTGACGTTTCGCAATTCGCATCAGAAAAATAGCAATTCGAAACTACCTACGTTATTTATTAATTCTAAAATGGATTTTCGATTTTCCGAACACATGGTGAAATAATAAAAAAAGCAATATGACGACGAAAGAACTGTACACGAAGGTAATTTTACCCATATCTCTTACGTATACTGTATAATCTATGACTTTATCAAAATGCATTTACTTCGTTCTATTCTATTTTTGAAAGTGCACAGGAATGTGAACTAGAAATTTGATTTTCGAAGCATCTTTTTTTTTCTCTCTTTGTTATGATTAATTGTTATAATAACTATATTATGAATCAAAAGATTAGACCACTCTCACTATCTGTGTCACTGACTGAAATGATTATAAACACATGTAATGAATATGAATTATTTATAAAGATGTAATTTCATGCCACTCTGGGCATAATTCACACATTTCATCCAATTAACATGATCTCATAATGAAATGATGATGTCATTGTATTTGTATTTGTTTATATTTTTTTGCTGCAATATGGAGGATGGTTAAGGCCATTTATGCGGAAATCTGATAATACTAATATGGCATGTTTTATTCCTACATATAAAATATAGAAGTATTTTATTCTACAAATATATATTTTTTTATATCTTTCATTTTGACACTTATTTTTTTGATAACAATCGTCAATTTCCTATAGAACTCTTATTAGAATAAAAATTCAATAAAATGTGCTAAAAATATTCATGTGCTTAAAACTGTTAGTACATCTCTATAAAATTCTTAACAAATTAAAGGTTGTAGGTAGTGTCTTGATGAAATTTGATTGAGAATACTTCATATTGTTCTCATATTTGATGTCAAACTGCACTTTGTTATTGTAGTGTGGTGTAGCTTTAAACTTTCTTATTATGAAAAAAGATATTTTCGCATTATGTCCTATTGTATAAGTGAGCAAGTTCCATCTAAATTTGTTCTCCCACTTTTAAGATTAACCCCTAATCATTGTCAACACCCATCACTGTTACACATGGGTATCCTCTCCAAATGATAAGGATTATGCTGCAGGCCGCCATGATACCCAAGCATGTTGATTTATCAACTTTACACATTTTTGGGATTTTTAAGGAAAACTGTCAGGCCTCTGAAGTTCAGACTCTCACCACCACCTGTCACACAAGCGTCAACAAAAATAGTACCTAATTTGCAATACCCATATAATCAACCCATTAAAATCCCACTGCTGGGCATGTGTCTCCTCATGGAATCGGAAGGGTTAGACCATCAGCCACCATGCAGGCCAAGTGTTGTTGGTACACTACACACACCTTCAAGGACTGTACAGAAAACTAAAGACATGCAGGTTTTTGCTCACAATGTTGTCTCTTCACCATTAAAGCAAATGATAATTAATTTGCATTGCTCACATAACTAAAAAATCAGTACATACCCAGGATTTCAGCATTGGTAATCTCACATGAGAGATTAAACGCCATTCTACTTGGCTATCATTACTTTTTTGTGGATGTGTTAGTTGAAGCATGCATAAGCTCCATGGCTTATATTGATTGTAACCATTGTACAAAGTAAAGCAATGTTGGGCCGCTGTCAGGAGTTTGATGCATGTCTGTTAGTGGCTACACTTCATGGGGGGTCTTGTTTCGTAGGGCACGTAAAGCTGAGTCTTGATTGCTATCATTGGATAGCAGTCATTAAATGTTCTCGGAGGCCTTTATGAGTTGTTTAATAATATCTGTTATGCATGCATTCCAATAAGCATTAGGGCAGCTGATTGATGTAATTTGTACCTCCATCCATCACTATTGGAACAGCTTGGTGGAGTAGCCAGGGAGAGACTTATGCACAGCAGAGCGGCAAAAAACGATTTGCAGTCAAATAGTAATAGTATACAGTATATAGTTATTTGTTACTATATTTAATAAATTTAAGTAGTGTTATTAAATCTGCGTAAATTATTATAACAGGGTGCCCGCATCTGGGTGGAGCACCCAATAAAGGTATGGGAGAGTGCCACCGTGACAGCAGACTACCGATCAGGTGTGCTCATCATCAAGTTGGACCAATCCGGAGAGATCAAGCAGCTAAAGGTATATCCTTATAACATTTTTTTTTCAATTTTGAAGACATTTCCAGACAAGACTTCTTTAGAAAGAAGAAAGGTGGTGAATCCAACATCATTCGACTCTGGAATCCTGACTACCTCACCTGATTCTGCGTTATAACATGAGTGTTATCTCAGTGTGACACACAAAGTGTTCCCGGTTCTCAGTCAGGTAGACATCTAACGAATGAATTTAGAATTCTATTTTGATTTTAGGTGTTTACCTACTCGTATGTGGCCATGGCAGCAATATCACAGGGAATCTTAATTTAGGGCTATAGGTTTACAAATTAATTAAAAAAAAATAGTTAAATGCTGCTTTGCTCTAGTTTAATTGTTAGGTGGAAGGCATTTAGGGTTTGAGGTAGGGAACTTTGTATTAGGATTGGTTATGGACGTCCACGGGCAGCAATTATTTTACCACCAAGTGGACTGAATGCTTGTTTGCTACTTCTATGCTATAAAATAAAGGAGTTTTGACATAGTCGCCAAGGTTTGCAGGTGTTGGAGATCTGAGTGAGTTATAGTTAATCCGGGAGGTACGCCGCCATCATATTCCGCCGTGAAACAATTCTTGTTTCGGTTTGCGAGATGCGGTTGCCGGATACGCTTACAGCAAAGCGACCGTCTTAATCCTCAGTAGTAACGCGTCAACGTAAGACCTTAGCTAAGACTTCAACCCTGTTTCACGTTAGATGTGGGTGTCCATGGACTGTAGTGACAATTTAACTTCAGGTAGCCTGCACGCTCGTTTGTTAAGCAAAAAATATATATATTTGTTCACAGATATTAGATGAGAAACGTATGCCACCTCTAAGAAACCCGTCTCTGCTGATCGGGCAAAACGACTTGACGTCTCTGTCGTATCTCCATGAACCTGCTGTTCTTCATAATCTTAGAGTTAGGTGAGTACTTTTTGTTCCATCCATCAGCCTTTGCAGGACCAGTACTGGACATAAGCCTCTCACAATTGGCGCTACTCAGACATCTCTGGATGATGATCTGATATAATATTTTAATATTCATCGTTAAAAAGACAAGTGGAGTAAGTGAAATTACATGTTCATGACTAAGAATTAAATGATATTTGTAACATAATATATTTTATATTATTCCTTACTATTTGAACAGTATTGTATTTCATAACTGATTCATAGGAAACTGATGAATCTGCATGTGAAAGACATAATAGTGTCTGTTATATTTTATGCGTAAAATAAATAAGCGGGCTTATTGCGTAGTGACATTCTCTACCAGTGATCCCTTGGTGCTGATAATTTTTTTTTGAAGAAATCTAAAGATATACTAGCTGTCACTTACATAATAGTTCATCATCATTATCATAATCATTATCATTATCATCATCATAATCATCAAACCCGTTAATGTCCTACTACTGGGCACGGGTTTCCTCTCAGAAAGAGAAGAGTTAGGCAATATTCCATCACGTTGGTCAAGTACGGATTAGTAGACTTCACACACCTTCGGGAACTTCACAAAGAACTCTCAGATGTGTATGTTTCCTCACGATGTTTTCCTTCACCGTTAATGCTAGTTATAATTAATTTCTAATACGCACATAATTAGTGGTGAGTGCGTGAGTCGAACCCCGGACACGAAACGAAAGGCGAAAGGCTACTTTAAACGCTAGGCTATCATCACTTGAAATGTAACTTGATTTATACTTCTGATACAAATATTAAATTTAAAATGGCTATGTTTTGATAGGCGGTAGAACTATACTTTCACCTAGGAGGTCCTAAGACCGTAGCCCTTAAAATCCGCTGTGAAGCAATACTCATTTTTCGGTTGGAGAGGTGCGGTAGCGAGGCGACCATCTCAGTCGTCAGGTGTAGTGACGCATTTACATACGAGCTCAGATAAGGCTTCAGTCCTGTTTGAGATTAGATGTGGGTGTTCATGGCCTGCAGTGACCATTTAAAATCAGATGGCGTGCATGCTCGTTTCCTACTCTTCTCAGATAAAAAAAAGTTGTATTTCGGTTGGAGAAGTTTGGTTGTCGCGTACAGCTACAGCGTGGCGGCCGTTTTATCAGGAGTAGTGACGCATCTATGTACTACCTCAGATTAGGCTTCAGTCCTGTTTGAAATGAGATGTGGGTGTCCATGACACTGTAGAGATCATTAGTCAGGTGATTTGAATGCCCGTTTGCTACGCTTCTTAAATTAAAAAAGAAATAAGTCGGTGTGGTCATTTAAAACCAGCTAATGAACATACCCGTTAGCTGGATTGAGATTATCACAAATATCAATTAATAACCCATTAAAGTTGATGATATCTTTCCGTTTTTCGAATGATTGCACTGTATTTTAATAAATTATCTGATAGTATCGTTTAAGCATTTATATCCACTAAGCATCCGTTAAATTTTTTGCGATATTATATTATAGATAAGTAGGAATTGCGTCGGATGTTCGTTCTTCATATCACAATATGATTCATATTGGGATAGCAAACGAACGTGCAGGCCACCTGATGTTAAGTGGTCACTGCAGCCACATCTAACTTGAAACAAAACTGAACTTCTACCTGAGTCCCGACAACCACACTTCTTCAACCGAAACAACTTTTTTATATGAGAAGAGTAGGGAACGAGCATTCAGGTCATTTGATGTTAAATGGTCATTGCAGCCCATGGACACTTACATATAACCTCGAGCAGGATTGAAGCCTTATCCGAGGTTATACGTAGATGCATCACTACAACCAAGGACTAAGTGTGCCCGTCTACCGCATCTCTCCAACCGAAATAAAAACTGCTTCACGGCGGATTATGGGGGCGGCGGTACTTCGAACAATCTATAATTGTACCACTTATTGTATATATGTTTGTCGTTTATTGTTTGTCATGTTTGAACAAATGGCACGAGTGTATATAATCTTCATTCTAATACTTTAATATATGAATATTATATCAATTATTAGTCATATCACGCTGTCGTGAAATACTGATGCTCTTTAAGTAAGAATACTGATTCTTTTTGAGTGAAATATAATTTATTTTTAACAGTATGTTGGGACATATATGAATTTTCTTACTGGTGTTTGATTGAATGACTGTTCTTTCGCAACGATTTATAATATTCGCACTTATTTATAAGTAGAACCCTCTGTGCTGAAATCCTTGAAATGCTACACTTATCGCTATAAAACAAGGGTGGAAAGGATGTCTTTGTACTGTGTTTGTATTATATATGTCTTATATTGCGTTTGCGGCAACCGCACCTCTCCAATCGAAATACAAGAATTGCTTCACGGCGGATTGAGAGGGCGGCATTGGACACTTAATAGTTCTACAACCTATTAACAGTGTCTAGTTAAAAGAAAGGTTTAAATAATAAAATTTCAGTTTTTTTTAATAATTTGCTCTTTACAGGTTTTGCGACCGTAACGCCATCTACACGTACTGCGGCATTGTCCTGGTCGCTATCAACCCCTATTATGAACTACCGATATATGGTAAGTTTGTGAACCCAGTTTATGATATCCAAAGACATTATATTTTTTTTAGATTAGACAACTAATTTTAGGTGGGGGCGAGACGATTAAAATGTTTAAAATTTCGTATCCAGTAAAAAATAAAATAAAATTTGCATGCCTATAAATGATGGTTGATGATGATGATGATGATGAAAGATGTCAAAATGCAAAATAATGTATAGTTCGTAATAAATAATCTATAATATTCACCAGAAAAGTTTAAGCACCACTGTTATGCAGGATATCTATAAATCGATAGTTGGATCTTATCCAGACATTTTTTGGAAAGCTCGCAACATGAAATGTTAAGTAGGGTTTGTCGTGGTTTGTGTAATTGACACAATGCCAGCTGATTTGTATTGAAACCACTTTTTTTGTCAGAAGGGGTGAATCTTCAAAAGTTATCCACCCTCTTGAGTTAGAGAATGGTTAGGGACACACTTATTTAATAAAAAATCGGCTTCTCCCGGGGTATGAAGGGTTCAAATTTCGTTACTGCCGATATGCATAGGGGCTATAACTTGATGCCCCGACAAGTTGTTCCCCGGATAACAAAATAGACTGGCAGAGTGCCCATTTTTAGCGGTCGCGACTCTTCTCCACTGTGCTCTATGCTGACCAGAGGTACACGCGAAAGTGTAACAAAATTACTCACAGTACCATCTAAAACACATCTATAACAAAGTGTAAAGTGGTCTCTATGTATAACAAACTGCCGCAGTCAATACGTACCATTGTTAATGTAACACAATTTAAAATAGAACTTTGCAATTTTGTTGACAACTGACAATTATGCAATTAACCAATTCTTAAACGACTTAAAAGCAAACTAGCATATAATAATGTATGCCCATATGTGGTGGGATAAAGGAGGACATGTTATTACAAAATTATATTGAATTCTTTCTATACCCATTTTCCACAATAAAACTGATTTGATTTGATTTGATTTGTAAGTGCTCCTCATGCCGGTACTCGATATTGGTTATCAACTTTTCTACGAGTCGATAAGTTATTGACTGGTGCCCAAAGTTTACCACGAGTAGATCATCTGCCAAGCTCCCTGAATTGAAAGCCATCAACCACTGCTTCCAGTATTACTATGCGTACAGTTCAAGTAAGAAGGTGGTAGAACCCTGGCGTTCGCTTGGGGCGGCACCTATTCGAGTTGTTCCATCTTAGTCTTCAGGAACAGTCACGTGTGATTGGCTTTAGCTAGGACTTCTGTTCTGTATAGTTGTCTTACAGATGTTGATATGTGACAGTGGCCATTTAACATCAAATTTCCTGTAAATTACCATCGAAATAGAAATCTGTGTTGACATACAGAGCCGAGACGTGGTCTTTTACTATAGGCCTTATCCGGAAGCTCAGAGTCTCTCAGCGTGTTATACAGAGAGCTATGGTAGGCTGGCTTTGCTACGCGACAGATTTCTTTACGATGAAATTCGTAGACGAGCTAAGCTTAATGGCGTAGCTCTCAAAATTAGTTGGCTGAATTGCCAATGAGCTGGCCACTTCGCTCGGATACGGACTGATAGATGACGGACGGAGGATGGTATTCGATTGGTGACCACGTTTAGGCAAATGTAGTTTAGGTCGCCACCGACTTGAAGAAGATAGCGGGAAACCGTTGGATTCAGGAGGCACAGGACCACTCTGATTGTTGGCGATTAGGGAATGCTTATATCCAGCATTGGTCCCCAAAAGGCTTATAATAGAATGGTATATAGATGGTAGAACTATTGCTTATCCGGGGAGGTGCCAACGCCGCCCTCACAATTCGCAGTGAAACAATTCCTGTCTTTCGGTTGGAGAGGTATGGTTGCCAGCTACACTTAAGCGAGGCAATCATCTTAGACTTCAGGAGTAGTAACGTATCTATATACGACAGCAGATGGTATTTCAGTTCAGTTCAGTAGATGAGGATGTCCATGGGCTGCAGTGAACACTTAACTTCAGGTGTCCTGCACGCCCGTTTACCCGTTACTCTTTAAACATAAAAAGGGCTGTAAAAAATTGACTCCCTTATAAAACCCTTTAATTTTTTATACAAGTACATTTTTCCTCGAATGAGAACAGTTAAATCATAATCTACCCTGCTAGCTAAGTGCGAATTGACCATAACTTTGTTCTTTTGCAGGCGATGAAACGATCATGGCGTATCGGGGGCAAGCGATGGGGGATCTCGACCCCCACATATTCGCTGTCTCCGAAGAGGCCTACACCAAGTTGGAGAGGGAGAGACGAGATCAGAGTATCATAGGTGAGTGGAACGGGAGACCATATAAAAATTATAGGCACGAAGGCTTATAGATCTTTGGGTTTTGTTCTGCGACGATCTCAGCAGATTGATAGTATTGTTGCTATGAGGATGTTACATAACAGCTTCGTCAGGAGCATACTGGAGAGTGAGATGGATGTAATTTTTTCATCTATTGCTGTATTTCCGAGTGCAACAGGAGATTACCTTGAAATGTTTGTCAAACGAATTGGTTAACCTGTAATGTTTGTAAAACTTATTGTAATATATAAATAAAGGAATGCATGAATTATGAACGAACGAAGGAATGAATGAATGAATGAATTAATTAATTAATTAATTAAATATATAAATTTCTATAAATTCTAATAAAATATATATACTTTAATGAGAATCTGTCGTGTCTGTGTCATACCTGTTTTAATTATTCTGTTTCCAGTAAGCGGAGAGTCAGGTGCAGGGAAGACGGTATCAGCTAAATACGCAATGAGGTACTTCGCGGCAGTGGGCGGTAATGCCAGCGAGACGCAGGTGGAGCGGAAAGTCCTCGCTTCCAGCCCTATCATGGAGGTACCTAACATTCTACATTTACCTCTGTCAGATATAGGTAGAATGATAGAAAATGAAGTTTAAAGCTCCTGAGGAGGAGATAGAAGTCTCACTGTAAGTGTGTCGGACGACCATACCTCGGTAACCGAAACACGAGACGCTTTACTCCGGATAGTGGTGTTGGCGTTGGTACCTTCCAGACTAAATTAGTTCTATCACCGATTATTACATGAGCTGGTGTCTCATTGTAGTAGCAAATACAATGCATGAATGACTTGGATACCTTTATCATCATCAACCCATTAGCGTCCCATTGCTGGGCACGCGTCTCCTCACAGAATGAAAAGGATTAGGCCATAGTCCACCACGCTGGCCAAATGAGGATTTGTAGAGTGACCGAGAACTTTAGACCTTTAGAACTCTCAAATGTGTAAGCTTTCTCGTGATATTTCCCTACATCATTAAAGCAAGTGATAATTAACTTTTAATATGCACGTAGCTTCGAAACATTAGAAATGTGTGCGGGATTCGAATCCGGGACATCCAGCGTGACAGACCGGAATCTGCACCACTGGCCTATCAAAGCTTGAAAATTAATATTATTTTCTCTCCAGGCTATAGGCAACGCAAAGACCACACGCAATGACAATTCCTCGCGTTTTGGTAAGTTCATCGAGATCCACTTCGACGCGCAGTACAGGATATCCGGCGCCAGTATGAGGACTTACCTGCTGGAGAAGTCCCGGGTGGTGTACCAGAGCGCCGGCGAGAGAAACTACCACATCTTCTACCAGCTATGCGCGGCTGCTGCCACCTTGCCTGACCTGCATCTCGGTAAGTGGACTGATGGGTTTTCCATACTCTTGATATCTGCTGGAAAACTCTCAAATGGTGTATTAGAACTCTGGCGAGCTGAACTACCACATCTTCTACCAGCTGTGCGCGTCTGCTGCAATCTTGTGTGACTTGCATCTCAGTGAGTGAACTGCATCATCTGTATTGCTCGTAACAGCTGGACAGATCCTGAGAGGTATACCAGAGCACTGGCGAGCGAAATTACCACATGTACCAGGTGCACGCGGCTGTTGCATCTTTGCCTGACCTGTATCTTAGTGAGTGGATTGTGTAGTGTTGTATGTATAATGGACTTCTGTAGTGCTAGTACCAGATGGACAGATCCCGACTGCTGTATCAGATCGCCAGCCAGTGGAACTACCAGATCTTCTACCAGTTTGTCATCTTGTCTGGCCTTCTGTTCTTGGTGAATAGACCGCTACATCTTCTATTCATCTAGTATCTACTGGATATATACCATGATGTTCCAGAGCGTTGGAAAGAAGAACAGCCATATCTACCTGTACACTGTTGCTTCTGCCTTGCTTGACTGCTGCTGCTGCACCTTGGTGGATGGATGTTATACTTTCTCTACTCCTGGTATCTGCTGGCCGGGTACTGACTGCTGTACCAGAGCGCTGGCGAGCGGAGTTACCACATTTTCAACCGGCTGTGCGCGGCCGCTAACCCTTTGCCTGATCTACATCTTAGCAAGTGGACTGCTATATCTACTGTACCTTTGAAGCCTAGATAGTGCACCAGGGCTCTGGGGAACTGTACCTGTTGCACCTTCTGTTCGCCGAAATCCCATCAAAATTAACCAATTCCTACAGACAGTCACACATAAAGAATTTCTGGTACGTTTAATATCGGCCGTTTGTGTCACGGTTATATGTATTTAATGGATGTATCTACGTTTTCCAGACCACCAAGACTCGTTTCACTACTTGAACCAAGGTGGAAGTCCAGATATTGATGGTGTTGATGACTTCAAGGCCTTCAATGAGACTAGAGCTGCTCTGTCGACCCTGGGTAAGACACAGATTGTATTTGGACATTCGTGGTCCCTTTATATCTCATTTCAAACAGGACTGAAGCCCTACCTGTGGTTGTACGTTGTCACTACTCCTGAGGACTTGTCCTGCTACAGTCTGAATAGGGCTTCAGTCCTGTTTGAGTTTAGATGTGGGAGTCCATGGACATTTAACATCACATCAGGTAGCCTGCACGCTGGTAAATAGAAAACCGTGCATGTACTTATGTACGTACGTAGGAAGTTATACTTCTTTGGCGTAATTATATATTTTTTATGCATTCAATCTAATTTTAACTGAGCAAACAACCAATAGACGAAAGTAAATACTGCAAAAAGCTTGAATAAAAAAACGCTTAAATTCAAATAATAAATAATGTGTTACATCGGATTACGAAACTTTGTCTCACGCTAATAAATTGTGTGTTACATTGGCACGGCCAATTCGTCCCACTTTAATAAATTACGTGTTACATCGGCGTAGCAACTTCGTCCCATGCTAATATATTATGTGATACATCGGCACCCGCAACTCCGTCCCACGCTACAAATACACTGATCCGTTTTCGTAAATGCGCCAAAACAAGTATAACTTCAAACGGTATTACGAAAATCATTAATTTGTCATTTAGGAGTCTCGGAGACAGAGCAGCAGAACATGTTCACGGTACTGTCGACCATTCTTCACCTGGGTAACGTGGAGTTTACTTCAGACCCCAGCGGGGAGGACCCTGAGGATAACCAAGATGGTGCTTATATTGACGTGAGTTTTAGCTCTTCCCTCATGGCCCCACATTAAGTTCTTTGTAGTATAGGTGCGATGGACACACACACACACATTTAGATCTAGAAAAGAAGTGATATTATCTTTTAGATGTCTGCCTGGCCCGGGATCAAACCTGAACCCCGTTCTGTATCAGAACGGTTTGGTAACCGCTGCTCAAAACAGATCATCAAATATTATTATATTCTATCCGCCCATCAGCCTTTTAAACTCCATAACTGGACATAACCCTCCCCTAATCGGCGCCGCTTCAGCTGGTTCTGTGCCTTCTGAATCCAACGATTTACAGGTGTCTCCCTCATGTGGTCAGTTCACCTTGTCGGGGGACGACCTGGGCTCCTTTTGGCCAGACGTGGTCGCCTTTCGAGGACTTTCCTTTCCTAGCGATTATCGGTTCTCCGAGCGATGTAGCCAGCCCATTACCATTATTATATTATTTTATAGATAGTATCTTTTATATCGTTAACTGACCGGGAATGGAACCCGGAAGTACGACCGGTTCGTTGAACGTTGTTTTTGTTGACCTGAAGCATATTGTCAAATACTATATGTATAATTTTCTAAGTATTTTTATATGACTATTTGGCCGGGGACCGAACCCGGAATACGCTGCGTGTCAAACAGATTTAGTGACCGCTGCTTCAAACGGATCGTCAAATATTATTTGTATAATTTTAAATACCTTATTCATCGTTGAATGGGGAATCGAACCCGAAACCGAGTTGTGTTACTTTATAGATAGTAGATCTATTAAAGGTTCGTCTGCGGCGGAACCATCGCAATACCAATTTCTGGTTTGGTAGAATTGAAAAAAAAACGCGGATAAGATGATTTTGTGTGCGTTACTTGCGCGCGCGTTCTGCTAACGTTTTCCCGAATTTTAATTGTGATTTCCGTGTTTCTCCGTTGTCCCGTGCTGTAATGTCTGCTGTTCTCTCGATCTGCGTAATTCAGACGTTTACACTCATCATTTTCCAGCCCAACGACACGCACCTCGCGACGCTGTGCTCACTGCTGGGCATATCCCGGCCGGAGTTCTCCCGCTGGCTGACGCACCGGCGGATCGCGTCCGCGCACGAGGTGATCGTGTCGCGGATGGACGTGCAGCGGGCCGCGTTCGCGAGGGACGCGCTCGCGAAGCGCATGTACGGCGAGTTGTTCGCCTGGCTGGTCCAGGCGGTGAACAGGGCGCTGCACACCGGACACGCGAAAAAGCACTTTATTGGTCAGTCAATACGGTTTATATAGGACTTATTCTTACTTCATCATCATCTACCCATTAACGTACCTCTACTGGGTACGGGTCTCCTGATCGTGCCCAACTGCGGAACATTATTGTATTGATTATGATGAACTATAATCCGTCCGGGAAGATACCATCGCCGCCCCTATAATCCGTCGTAAACCTTGTTGTGTTTCAGCTGGAAAGATGCGATTGTCGGGGACACTTACAGCGAGGGGAACATGTCGGTTCTCAGGAGTAGTAATACATCTACGTACGAGTCCAGATAGAACTTCAGTCCTGTTTGAGGTTAGGTGTAGGGGTCCATAGTCTGCAGTGACCACTTAACATCAGGTGGCTTGTATGCTCGTTTGATACTCTTCAGACATAAAAAAGGTCCACTGCATGCGTTATGGCGTAAGTTTTCATGTTTGTACGTTACCTTCTATATTCCGTCTGCAGGCGTCCTGGACATCTACGGGTTCGAGACGTTCGAGATCAACTCGTTCGAGCAGTTCTGCATCAACTACGCGAATGAAAAGCTGCAACAGCAGTTCAACTCGCACGTGTTCAAGCTGGAGCAGGACGAGTATATCAAGGTCTGTACTTTACATTTAATTTGAATAATGTTCACTGTTATTGTATTATTAAACACACAAATTACTGCATTGAGGTAATATTACGTTGGATGTCGGTAGAATATGTTGTGATTCGACAGTACCTGTTTATAAGAGGCAGAACAGTTCGATAGGCGAGACACTGTCGCCGCCCTCATAATCCACTGTGAAGCTATTCTTGTTTCGATTGGAGAGGTGCGGCTGTCAGGTACGCTCACAGTGAGGCGACTGTCTCAGTCGAGTGACGCATCTATGGACGACCTCAGAAGGCTTCAGACCTCTTTTGAGTTTGACGTGGGTGTCCATGCAATCGTTTTATCAGCCATGTATATGTGTCTGAAATCGTTATTTCAATTATGTCTGCAATCGTTTCCGTGTCTTACGTTATAATAGTAGCGGCATTTGTTGGGGAAAAACTATCGCATGATATCAAGGGTAGCGCTTTTATTTTGTTCTTTTACACTGTGGTACAGCATAAACGATCCCATCGATCCGACAGGAGGAGATATCCTGGAGCATGATCGACTTCTACGACAACCAGCCGTGCATCGATCTGATCGAGGACCGGCTGGGCGTGCTGGCGCTGCTGGACGAGGAGTGCCGCGTGCCGCGCGGCTGTGACCAGGGCTTCGTGGGAAAGCTGCACGACAAGTGCGCTAAGTACCCTCACTTCCTCAAGCCACGGTTCGGCAACGCGGGTGAGTGGATGCGGGTGATGGGCGGGGGGGGTTGTACAGTTGATAGCTGGGCTGCAATGGCCCAGCTGCGTGCATGGTGCAGTCCATCTGATGCTAAGTGGTCGCGACCGACACCTATCTTTATTGATTAGTTAGTTAGTTTAATACGAAGATAAATGATTTTAATCGCTCAGTTTATATATCGATAATAAATTTCACTATATTACTATTTAAGCTTACATTTCTATATGTAGGTGCTAGAATAATAATTTATTCGAGGAGGTACCAACACCGCCCTCCCAATCTGCCGTGAAGCTATTTTTCTACTCCGGTTGGTGTGGTGTGGTTGTCTGGAATACTTACAGCGAGACGATCGTCTTAGTCCTCAGGAGTAGTGACGGACATACGTACTATTAATGTCCCACTGCTGGGCACGGGTCTTCACTCAAAGTGAGAAGAGTTAGGCCATAGTCCACCACGCTGACCAAGTATGGATTGCGCACTTAACCCACTTTTGAGAACTTTACAAAAAACTTTCAGGCAGGTTTCCGCATGATGTTTTCCTTCACTATTACACGAGTGATAATTAATTTCTAATTCACGCATAACTTCGAAAAATCAGAGGTGCGTGCGGGATTCGAACCTCGGATACCGGAGAGATAGGATTAGAGATCGGAATCGTAACCACTAGGCTGCTTACGGTTTCGTGTATGTGAATAAAATGGAAATGTTTCTGTCGTAGCCTTTATAATAAAGCACTTCGCGGACAACGTGGAGTATCAGTGCGGCGGGTTCCTCGAGAAGAACAGGGACACGGTGTCGGAGGAGCAGCTCGAGTGCATCAAGTCGGCGACCGGCTGCCGGCTCATCCACGCGATGTTCGACGCGGACAGTCCAGTGGACCACAGCAACACGCTGCCTCCACCCTCGAGGAGGCGAACCACCCCCTCCTTGCCGGTGTCCAGTCTCACGGTAAGATCATTTTTGTATTGAAGTTATACTTGGATTGGCGTGTTTGGGAAAACAGATCGCAGTGTATTTTTAGCGTTGGACGAAGTAGCACGTGCCTATTTAATACATTTCGTTTGTTATTCTACAAGCATAAAAAACTTTATGTCAATATCTATGTATGTATGTATATTGTAGATTTTATTATTCAATATCAAAAATATTACTGTAGATCAATTATATATATTTTTTTTATTTTTTTTTAATACTAATATTCTTTTTATATATAAG
>DWKL01000413.1:0-19311 GCA_018249415.1 Phareas burnsi | reverse complement strand
ATTTACAAATTCATTTTTAATAAGAGAGTGGATGAATTATGTATAAATACATTAGTGACAAAACCTTTGCAAGTTAAAAGCCAAGGATATTCTGATAGTTAAAAGCGAAATATTTAATGTTAAAACTAACTACGAGTTAGCAAAGAATATATATAATATCTATACACTCCTATATATGTATGTGTGTGTGTGTGTGTGTGTGTGTGTGTGTGTGTGTGTGTGTGTATATATATATTTATATTTAAAAATATCATCATGCAATAACTTTATCTTCATATAACCTGTATTAATTTCAATACATTCAGTTCAAAACACGATTCAATATAGGCCTTTTAATGTAGTATTTTTAGAAGGCGTAAGACAAGAAAAAATAATAAACTAATAGGTACTCATGATACAATTTGTTTATGGTATGTGTGTTCATGGTACAACAATAAAAATGTGATATATAATAAAATGTCCGAAAACTCCAGACAGTATGCATATAAAGCGGATGTGGATACCTTGCCACCTATTCTAAAAATAACCTTGCTGCGATCGAACGACCGTCTCTTAATATCCCTCCACCGAGTAACTATCAGGGACTGACCTCCTCTCGAGATAGTTCGCTGTCACCGTCTGTATCCATGGCTTGGAACGCAAACTCTATACTCACTTCTTCACGAGACAGCAAGTTGTCTTTGTCGGCGTCGATTTCCTTGAACACGTTGGTGGTCGGGGGCGAGTTGCCGATGTTGATGAGTTCAGCTTCGAAGTGCAGGATGGCATGTGGAGGGATCACGTTACCAGCCCCGCGTTCACCGTAGCCCAGGGACGATGGAATGACCAGTTTACGCTTTTCACCTGTGGTAGAATTTTTTTCATAAAGTTAATAATATGAGGTTGGCTTTAATTAAATGTCATATTGGGTACCCGTTTATCGACTTCTTTAACTCATTACAACACAGGTAAATTGGGATAGTAAGGTATACGTTCAAAAATAAAAATTGCGTCGGTAAAACGAGTCAGTCACACCATAATATATTACATGGTCCCAATGGTTCGCAAAACCGTAGTTCATAATGAATTCATTAAATTTTCTCTAGCCTACACCAACACTACTGTTGAACTTTATTTTTCTGTGACAGAAAATATTGTTTCCAGGTTTAAATTTCTATTCCATGCCGCGCTATGTCTAATGTAAACGGTCAAAAAATTCGGCAACATTTTTCAATTTGCGCAGAAGCGTTGCACCTGGCATGAAGTGACATTAAAAATGCAATTTTGGCGGTACTTCATAAAACAAAGCTCAAAATCGTTTTTATTTTTTACCAACGCGACGCGTTCAATATTGGCTTTCTGCGAGAGAGACCTCATTATCTCTTTACATTGCATTAAATGTTCCGGGCGAAGTACACGCGGTGTTCGAAATAAGCATTAATCACACGTAGGTATTTTAAACACTAGTATTACAGCGAGTCAGTATGGAGCAGCGATTATGTATGTGCATGTCATCTCTTGATTCTACAAGTAATCGTAAGAAAAAAGTTGATAAACTGTGCTCGTCCTTAAAGCATCAACTGTGTCTGTGTCTAATATATTATAATGCAAAGATATTATAACTCATAGGTGGTAGTACTGTAGTTCTTCCAGGAAGGTAATGCATCTGCCCTCACAGCCCGCCGTGGAGCCGTGAACGATCATTTTAGTCCTCAGAAGTAACGACTCATCTACGCATGATCTTAGAACTTCAATCCCGTTTGAAGTTAGATCTGAGCTTAACATCCAGAAACTATTGTTTCCAAAAACACTTAACATCAGGTGGCCTATGCGCTCGTTAGCTTTTCTTTTAAGATAAAAAAGAAAAGTTGGACATCACTGCAAGATTTTTTATGTTCTTTAAAGTCACCTATGTTGGATTGGAAGACAAGCTAGTACACTGTCCATTTGTCAGAAGAATTACTCTTATCGTTACTAAAAGGGATTAACGACCCTTATGAAATTATATCCTGGCACCGTAGATGCTACTTAAAAACATCGAGAGCAGTCCGTGCTACTTTATTTAGAAATGTCAGGAATACGAAGTTATGTGGGTGTTTCCGTGGCTTTTACAGTATCATATTTTATTTAAAAAGTTGCAGTAATTTGGAGTCGCCTAAAATATGAAAACAATATGTTACATACTATATATCTTCATTTATTTAATATTATACGTATTAAAAAAGTCACCATGAAATATTACTTATTTAAACTTAATTATACGAAATTGTGACTTACCCACACACATGTCAATCAGACCCTGGTCCCACCCCTTGATCACTTGACCTACGCCTAGCTGGAAGGTGAATGGTTGGTCGCGGTCATAGCTGAAACAAACAAAACCTTAGGTTAATTATAATAGAAAATGAAATTAAACAAATAAAACCGAAATATAGAAGTGTAGTTAACAAATTACAGTTTAATGTCGACTGCAACATTTATAAAATCCCATTGTAATTATCTATTATTATTATAGGAGACAATATTTGCGTGTAACATAGAATACAGGTTATATTTAGCGATTGCGCCGAGGCGGATTGTCCATATATTTCGGCAATGTGACCGGACCATCAGATAAATCGGCTCGTAGAATAACACTATTACATAGGCCTTTGTTCGAAAGTACAGTTTGGTGCACCCATTACGGTTTATCACATTCACAAGCAGATTCGAGTTGAGGATGCCAACGAACGGACTACACCAAAATATTCCTTTAGATAAGTATTTTATGGGTATGGGTAGAATTGATATGACTAAGACATTTCACTGGCAATATACGAAATATTTTTTATGATATTGATCAATATTAACATCTTATAACATTAAATATTAAATAATAACGATTAATTTTTAACTCTTACTCTGGTAGCCCAATTTCGAACTCCAGATATAAAACTCTTATTTTTAGGAGTCATGTGGATATGGTTAATCATTTATCACTTATTTGAATGCTGAAGAATAATAACGTGAGAAAACCTACATGGCCAAAGATTTACTATAAGCATGTAATTCCCTCAAATTAATACGTTTGCCACCCCACATTTGAGCAGCTTGGTAGAATATGACATCTAACATCCATATTCCGAGGGGTGACCTTTGTGTAGAAGTAGAACAGCTTTAACTGTGAAGGAAAACATCGTGAAGAAACTTATACATCTGAGATTTCTCCATAAAGTTCTTGAAGGAGTGTTGAAGTCTACCAATGCGCATTTGGCCAGCGTGGTGGACTATAGCCTGACCCTTCTCATTCTGAGAGGAGACCCGTGCCCAGTAATAGTAGGAGTATGTTTATTTTTTCGTTAGATATTTTTGTATTATTATTATTTTTTTTTTATGTTTGTAAAGTAGCAAACGAACATACAGGCCACCTGATGTTAAGTGGTCACCGCAGTCCATGGACACCCACATCCAACCTCAAACAACACCGAAGGTCCGTTTGAGGTTGTATATGGATGCGTCACTACTCCAGAGGACTATGATGGTCGCCTCGCTATATGTGTGCCTGGCAAATTATATTATAATCTAATTAAATATATTTTTGTTTTATTTCAGTAACAAATGCCACCTAACTTAAATTCTCACTAGTTTTATGGGTTGACTGGTAGAGAATGCTTCAAAGCATTAAGTTCGTCCTTTGTAAATCAGATTTTTACAATAAAGTGTAAATAAATAAAAATAAATTTGACGGCCTAAATAAAAAAATACAATTTAAAATAACAGTCAATAAATAGTAACAGAAATGGAGGCGGATATATTGAAACTCGCAGAACTGCAATGAAGTGGTTCCATGCGTTTCAAAGTTTCTTGTTACTTCATTTTCGTACAGGAAATTACAATTCGATGGCGATATTTGCTCATGCTCAAAAATCGTTTGAAGTCAAACAGCATCTTTGAACTCAAATAGCAAGTGCATTTCCGATTCGCAAGTACAGAAGCAAATATATACATGGATATTAATTTATTTCAATCTGTTTAGGCGTCAAAGGTAAGACAGGCCGTTACCAGGATCTCGTTAGTCGTACTTCTACCACTTAGCAGTAAAAACATAATCGCTCATTTGGTACACTTAAAGTGACAATTTCCATTTTTTTTTACTTGAAACGGAAAATTGTTACAGTAACGTCGACAATTATGGTGATAGTAAAAAACGTGCAAAACACGTATTTAAAAAAATTAGGATCATTTTCAAATAATGCCCCGGATACAACGTTTTTATTGCATTAGCTCTATGCTAATGTGAATTTCAAAAGAATTGATCTCGGAAATGAATATTTTTTTTTCGAAAATCTTATTTTGTCCTTTACATTTTGAAAATCCTTAATGGGAAATTTTAACCCTTTATCAGTGCATTAAATGCAGTTAAACATAGTCCGATGTTGACTCTTGGCTGTAAACGGGACAATTTTGCGTCCCGAAGATTTTCTTGGGGACACCGAGACAGAAAAGTTACAGTCCCTTCCAAAACGGGACTTATGATCACGTTAGATATAACCTTTTTTTATATGTCAATGAAGGCATCATTCATAATACCTACTTTCAAAGGTGCGTGCGTGCGTTGACAAGTGAATCATTCAAAGTTCTTAGTTCTTAGATCGATGATTGTCACCGAACATCATCGGATTCGCGAACTATAATCAAGCTGGGCGTTTTATCATCAATGTCATTTGGGCCTGGTTATATAATTATACATATATTGTTCATGAATTGTATAATAATTTACGTCAGCCACATTCATAACTAGAATTTCATAACCAGCGAAAAGTTTTATTCAGTTTGATAACTACATATTAAATACATTTTAATTTTTATTTTTCTGTATAATTTTTCGTTATACATATGTATTAGAATATATCGACAGACTGCCATTCACTAGATTATTACCTCATATTATTTCCAAGTCTACGTATTGCTATTATTCGCAAATGTTAAATATTGCCGTAATGGTAAGCGGACATGGTTTTTAGAAAATTATTATTATATCTACATTTAAAATATGACGCTATATTTTCATTATAATATGATGAGTATTTAATATAATTCTTAGTTATTGATTAATTACATTGTACAATGTACTTGATGTGTCAAAGTTACAATTTAATTAATAGCATTAATAATAAATATATAATTAAAAATAGCTCACCATAAGTATCTTTTTTATGGACGTTATAAATACAATACTTTACGAAAGTAATGGAGTGCAGAATGTAATCATAAAACACGTTGTTACTGTGAGGCACGTATTAATATGTTTTAAATAAAATAAAATAAAATGGCACTGATAAAAGTTTTGGAGTATTAGGAAAGTTCCAAAATATAGTAGTAAGATAAATTACTTACTACTTATTCGACCAGACAATCAAACAATGTAAAATTATTACATCGGTATCTAGTCTTAGTAATGATCGCTATTAAATCAAAGATTATATGTAGATATATATCCTATATTGGGAAATAATTAAACACTTTTTGTTGTTCTCCATCAAAACATAATGTGTTGTTATGATGATAATTAATATCATCGAAAATACAAAGGAGTCAAATCTAACGATAGTGTAGACATCAACTTTCACTTTCTACACTCATAGCCTCACACTAGGACACATACAAAGACGCGCACTCTCACCTATACTCAGAACGACAAACTAAATTCATCATTCATCATATCTGGCCGGGAATCGAATCCTGAACATTCTGCGTGTCAGGCCAGCATAGTTACCGCTGCGCCAAGCGGGTAGCGAAATCAATTTTTTTTTACTCTAATTAATAAAATTATTGATCCCGATGTGGCAAAAATCTTTCATTAAATTAGATTGATCGATATTGTTAGATTGGTAGGAAAAATTGTAAACCAAAAGTACCAACGTCAGCGTAAAAATATTGCGAATTTTTCGCATATTACGAACTCAAATGTCCAGATTATAATATAAGTATATAATTTATTTAACAATGTGGTGTGTTTGTTAAAACGAACTACCGTGCCGTCCGAACTAAGACGTACAAGTAGGTGTGGCGACGCTACTTCCTTATAATACATTATTATGTTGACAAAACGTTAGTGATTGGCATTAACTTTCACTGGTATGCGTGTATGGTACATCCTAGAGTTACATAACAACGTGAGATCATTGTGTAGATTACAGAACTACTCAAATTCGCCTGTCTTCTATTGCGAGCTTGAAAACAGAAAGTTACATTTCTGTGGACAACTTCTATGCTGTTGCGTGATTTACCCGATTTATTTAGTAGTAATATCTACTTACAACCCATCTGTAAAACGAAAAATATATTTACATTACCCCCTTAGCTAAGTGCTAAAGTGGTCTGCAAGTCGCTCATATTTATGCAAAGTATTCCCTATATTTACGGTAATATATGAAGTATAATAAATAATTGAAGCACACATAGCATTCGTAAGCTTTTGTAGATCGTAACCGATTAATGAAGTTATGCAATATCGGACGCCGTCGGAAGTTGGATGGGTGACAGCTAGTGGTTAAATTTCATGCGCGCTTCCGTACTTCGGAGGGCACGTAATGTCGTCCGTCCCGGTTGTTATCATTGGATTAAACCTTGTCGGAGGGCTTGTGGGTTTGAAAACATTCGACGCGGGCTGGTTACTAACCCGTATCTCCACCAATTCGCATTGTTGTACCGTGGTGGAATATGCTCTAGGCCTTCCCCAGTTGTACGAAGAGCAACGGGGAATAGCAACAGAAAATAAAAAAGAGTGGAGGTAATCAATAATTGAAGATAGTAGAATCCTTCGAGGTCTAAGGTTTCTACCTTGTAACTGTGCCTTGCCTGCCGTGTTAAACGCTAGTATATTCTGGTTTGAAAGGTGTGATATGAGAGAGACAAGTACAGCGTTTCAACATAATCCTTATCAACGCACCTGGGGCCATACCTTAGGTAAGACTTAAGTTCTATCTACAGTTGATTACAGCTGTTTATAGACGACATGTACCGTCAAATAGACCTTGCTCGGTATATGCTGTAAAAAATATATAGTTATAAGATTGTAGGTACAGAAAAGAATTATCTGGATTGAGCTCTTGCCACGGAAGTGGTCGCTCTGTCGATAATTACTCCGAGATACGAATACTGGTTATCATTTTTTATGGGCATGTTAAATGTAGGACAAGTTATGAAAAATAGACAACGTACATTATTTGAATAATTTAGAATTTAGATTTAGATTATATATGTAATCAAATATGCAAATTCTTTTGCGGCAGCCTGCAACGAAATACCACGTAACACTATAATTCTATAACCATATAAATTGTATGATAAAATAAAACTTTGTCTAATATTTCTATGAAAAACTATTTCTAACAATTTATTAATTCATCGTCATCATTGTTATTATCAACCCATTAATGTCCAACTACATGGGCATGGGCCCGCTCTCAGAATGAGAAGGGTTAAGCCATAGTCCACCACGCTAATCGAGTGTGGATTGATGGACTCCACACCTTCGAGAACTTTAAAAAGAACTCTCAGATGTGTAGGTTTCCTCATGATGTTTCCCTTCACCGTTATAGCAAAGTGATAATTAATTTCTAATATGCGTAAAACTTCGAAAGATCAGAGGTGCGTGCGGTATTCGAATACTGTACACTCAGCGTAAGTGGCTGGAATTTTAATCACTAAGCTATCAGTGCTTTTGATTAAAGTATAAGTATAGGTCTAAGTTAATTAATTTTATTAATACCAATAATCTCGACTCGCGTCTATCCTCGTGTGCACCACCGACCAAGGTTTCTCGACTTATTTGCGGGAATTCTAATTGTTTGAGAGGCAATAATTGGAATATACATCTTATGGTTAAATTCTTTATCTTTTCGTTAAAGGCCATCTAAATTGGTTCAGTAATTCCCAACGCTACGCCAGGCTGCCTACGCCTACGCAGACAGTCGATAAATCTATAATAAATAAAAAAAAAACTGGCTTTTATTTTGGAATCGTGCAAATAAGCACATGAGCTTCAAATTATAGATACACGTTTCTATTTTATTTTTGTATAGATGTATAAATATTATACACAAGTGTGGAATCACCTTTATACCTAAATGGGTCCCTGCAGATAGTTGAATAGTTAACAGGAGCGGTTACACAGTCCATTGTTTTAGTAATATTCATCAGTACGTAGACAAGATTAACAGAACTGATTAAGATAATTTAATTTAATTTCGAAATCCTTTCAACTCAAACAAACGATTTTAATGGACATAAATGCCTTTGATACTGATTGTGCCTATTTTACGGTATTTTCGTCAAGAATCTGTAATGTTAGAGAAATTAGCCAAGTAATCGCCTTTCACTGAATTCATTTATCAATCAATCAAGGTCGCCCATGTTTCTTCTAATGTGATTAGATAGTTTTGATGTGCAACATCTATTAGCGCCTGGGGGTAAAACCGAATCGAATTACCTGAAGGTCTAACTATTCGACGATATCTTAATCCATCACGCCCTCTTGTTCTGTATATTTCATTATAATAAGAAAAATATATTTACTTTATAAACGAAACTCTATGTTTTGTTAATTTTACTACGTATTAATTTATTGGTTTTCTTTAATTATTTATTCGTTTAATAGCTATGAATTACAATATTTCCCATGCGCCCTATTATGTACACATTTTTTTATTTAACGAAGGCAGCAAACGAGCATTCATCCGTCCTGATGTAAAGAAGTTGCTGCCGGCGATGAACATCTGTAACGAACTCCATATAGAACAAGAGTCCTACTTATAGTCGATCATACATGCGTCGCCCTGAGGACTAAGATGGAACACTTCAAAAAGTAAATCCACTTTACCATACACTTCAAACCATAACAAAATAGCATCACACTGGTTTGATAAGGCATATAGATGGCGGTGAAGACGCAGGTAAACCTAAACAGCTACCTAATCTTTTATTGTTTCAACGATAAGGGGAAAATTCGTAAGGAAACCTACATTTCTGAGTTTCCCGTAATGTTCTCGAAGGTGCGAGAAGGCATATAATCCGGATTGGTCCAGCATGGACTACGGACTAACCTTTCGAAGAGGATACCCGTGTTCAGCATTGGGACAGTAATGAATTAATTCTTTCGCGAAACATATATCTTATCCATAATAGAATGTGGTTTCAGGTGGAAAAAGTAAATTAATTTCCGTTTAAATCAACATAATGAAATGTATAATGAATTCCTTTTGGAGCATCGATTCCATCGGATACTCTGTTTGAAAGTGGTACAATAAGAAGCGGACCCAGGCACAATCAATTGACTCAACCGTTACATCGACGCAAATTTGAAATTCAAATGGCGCAACCGAAACGATTATCACGTCGAATTAACGCACGTACGCCAGGACACCCGAGAAAGTTGTCGAACTATGAGTAGCAAATCGAAAGTACCGTCCGCGCGTCTAAAGTGAAAACTATTGTTTGAGAGAACTCTCTCCACTCAGTCGCGATACCATCGCAACAACTTCCCGTGAGTGCGATAGTATGTACTACGCGTTAAAAAATGTATCACACAGTGAAAAAATAGTATTACACACACCACTTCACTTCCCGTAAGTTTTAAATATAAACCTTTCGTGGTTCGATTCCGAAAGTACCACCGCCACTTTTACCGCCGCATAACACTAGTGTTAAACACAAGACTAAGTTAGGCCTCGTGTCTTGTGTGCCAGTAACTTCAAACCAGAATTCACCAGTGTTTACTAAGTTAGAAGGCCTGGTGTCTTGTGTGTCACTCCCTTCAAACCAGAATATACCAGTGTTAAACACGATGCCTTCTATCTACACTGGTGTTTTCTGGTTTGAAGGGAGTGGCTCAAAAGACACGAGGCCCTCTAACTTAGTCCTCAGGAGAAGCATATCATCTTCAGGATTTCAATGCTATTTGGGATTGCAGTGGCAGAGATAACTTACAATCACGTCAACTGCATGCTCGTTTGCTACTTGTAAGCCATAAAAAGGTATCTATGCTTGCAGCATATGATGCAAGCAGCTGTTATGAGTTGAGTATATTATACACATATTTTCTTTATACTAACGAGGTTGCGTAGCTTAAGTACCATCCTTAGTGAATAATGAATATCTCAGTAGCCTAAGCTTACAAATGCCAGATTTCAACATAAGTTGTAGATACAAAATGGAAAACATTATTTTAACGTTCTGTTTTTTAACTAAGTTGGTATTTTATGTGAGACTATACAATCACATCTGATTTCACATTAGAAGTTTTAATAAACGGTGAAAAGCTGTAAGTGAGTTAATCGACTTATATGATAATTAACTCCGAAAGGGTATGTGCTTAATTTCATTATCGTGTTAATTAGATTTTAAATTAACGTCTTTGTTTAATGAAGTCGGCTCTGTCAGTTACGATTTAAGAAATTGGCCTGGGTATTAGAGGAAAATGAAGGCGAAACTTTTAATAAATACGGAAAGAAACCCACGATTTCACTCGTATTATAATATTTAACCATACCCGGTGTCTATTCGAATAATGTAAATTTCCAATAGTGAAAGCATTATTAGGACCCAGTATTTTTTAAGATCCTCTGGCAAACCGACCAAGTGCAGATTGGACTTCACACACCTTTGATAATTTTATGAAAAGGTCTCAGGCGGTCACGAAGTTTTCCTTCGCCGTTAAAGGTAATGATATTTAATGTCTGTTACGCAATAATAACCAGTATACTTTTATCAATACTACTTAAAACTCTCTTGAAGAGTATTCTATGATCGTAATGCAAATAAAAATTTAATCACTGCACCATCTCTACTTGACAGACGATTGGCAACGAAGTCGCTTATATGGCTACGGAAATTATTCCTAAGATAAATTAAACGTTTCCGCAGAATAAGCGGTGAAAGTGGTGAGACACCGGAATGGAACGGGTTAAGACGCCATCCTAGTCAAGTGCCGTGCGAATGTTGTTTGACGTCTGCATTCCACTCGACGACAATTCACATACCACAGAGTACGGAGTTTTATAATGTATAGTAGCGAAACGGAAAATGGGCATCTTGATCCAAACACTGGATATCTACAATTAGCTCCAAATACATCGTAGCATTGCTTCGTAACTGTGCCGTAAATAGGTAAGAGGGTTAGGTTGAGGGGACGATAGTGTTGATACATCTAAGACTCCAAGTCACTGAACAAACAAGGCACGAATATTTTCTTGTTTTTTAATATATATGTACGTGCTGTGAGCACTGATAGCCTAAATGATTCCAGCCTCTCAAGCGGGAGGGTCCAAGGATCGAACTCCGCACACATTTTTACGATTTTTAGAAATTATGTGCTGCAAGCAGTGATAGTCTGATATGGTTAAGATTCCGGTCTCTCACGCTGAGTGTCAATTATTCGAATCCAGCACGTCTCAATTTTTCAATGTGTTATGCGTATTAGAAATTAATTCTTATTTGCTTTAACGGTGAAGTAAACATCGCGAGGAAATCTTTACGTCTGAGAGTATTCTGTAAAGTTCTCGAAGGTGTGTGAAGTCTACCATTCCGCACTTAGCGTGTGGCCTTACCTGTCTCGTTCTGGGAGGAAACTTGTGGCAGATAACGATCGGCCCGTGTATATACACTCAGTTATTCGAAATTAGTCTTTATCCATACTACACAAATAATTTTTTTTATATCGCTTACAAAGTGTACACATATCGTTGATAATCAAAAAGTTACAGTTAAAATTATTTCTTCAGTCAGATTCGTCAGTTCATAAAGAAAATTAATCGAACCTGGTTGAAGAAATATAATTTATTCCATTTCTGAAGTGACGCTCAGTCTACACGTATTCTATATATATATCGCTCGTTGGCAACAGGAGCTACTGTGAACTGGAAAACAGCAAAGTGAGCATTAGTAATCTTGAATAGGTTAACAATTGTTATTTTAGATAGTTAGCAATTCATTAGTTATTATACTCCAAAAGGTGTAAACGTGCATGGCCCCGTGGCTTCTACAGACCGTAACCGACCAACAATATGAAGCAACGTCGGCCGCATGGAGAGTTGGGTGGCTGACCGCTATTTTGTACACAGTAATTCTTCTCTAAAAGCTAACTTAAATAGTATTGTGCTATTGTCTTTTATATAACTACCTCAAAGACAAATATTCACACTTATACATACCGTGTTTTTTTCTCTTATCGTATCCAATGAAGTATAACTTTAAAAGAAAATTTCGAATATAGGTATTCGAATACAACTATATACTATTACGGTTTTTCCATTCTATACTGTTATTATGTTCAAGTAGTGGTTGTGATCCCCCCCCCCTTTTATGCACCACCACGTGACTACAGCTAAGAGTCCCCCTTTTACGTGTCCGCGACTCCCATTTCAGTAACAATGTGTTTAAGAAAAGTTCACATAGGCATGTTACACAACGCAAAGTCGCGAAACAAGTGAGAGCTTATTTCAACTTTGAATATAAAACTTTGTTAAGTACATATTTAAATGTACTTAACAAATAAATAAATAAATATTTCTTAATAATGGTTATAGAATGAGTATAAATTGCGACTGACTATCGCTATAAGTTGCATTACAGAACCGAGTTGAAAGTGAAGAGATCCAGATAAGATAGACGGATAGGCAAAAAATAAAAAATAAATTGTTTATATGTATTAAATCGTGCATATAATAGATACACAAAATGTGGACGGACAGACTTATTTGTATACGCTTAAAAGCTTACAGGTATTCTGAGATAACAGACAGATAAATTCGTATCAATTTTATGGTTTCGTACGGAAGTAAACTAACCGGGCACGAAAGTACGTCACGCGCGTAGCCGCGCGGTGCGGCGCAACGTGTCGGCGCCTCCCCACCGCTATTCCTTTCATAAATGTGATAATTAAATCCGTCCAAATGGCGTCACTTATTTGACATCCATTCGCGTAGTAGCCCGTTTTGAGATCTTTGTTCAAACTGTTTTATTGTCAACAGCAGGTTAGATTTGGAGGAATTGTTTATAAAGGCCTTGAAACGCCATAAATAAATGCGAAATAAACCGCCAATGCATAACATAACGTATTCTGATATTACATAAGTCAAATAGATCCAATGTTAAATTACGCGGATTACTATTTTTATTTTTGAATTGAAGCAAACGCGTGTGTAGGCCACCTGATGTTAAGTAGTCACTGTAGCCCATGGGCACCCACGTCTAACCTCAAACAGGACTGCAGCTCTATCTGAGGTCACACGTAGATATGCCGCTATTCTTGAGGACTAAGGTGGTCGCTCCACTGTAAGTGTATCCGGCAACCACACTTCTCCAACCAAAACACAAGTATTGCTTCACGGCGGATTGTGAGGGAGGCGGTGGTACCAGTCTGATCGTAGTTCTGTCACCTAACAACATTAATAAATGTAATTTGTCTCATTACGTGGCGTACTTAATCAAGCCAATCAGCGTGCTGTCTCTACCGGCGCATTTACTGCGACTTCATACGACACGAACACTAACTAAAGTCGCGATTGTAGAACTCACTCAATCGGTGTGTCACTCACTCAAGTCGCTGTTGATATCCAATCTTTATTTGTCTTGTAATTTTTTTTTGTGAGTTCAAAACATAAATCTTTTTATGGCTCTGAATTTAATCCAGTTGTTTTTCGTCATATTGATATATACAAAATAAGCGCTGATTTTTTAGGGTTCTGTAATCTTTATAATTTCTTCATGCTTATATATATCATCATCATTAACCCAATAATGTCCACTGCTGGGTACAGGTCTCCTCTCAGAATGAAAAGCTTAGGCCATAGTCCACCACGCTGACCAAGTGCGGATTGGTAGATTTCACATACCTTTGTGAACTTTACAAAGAACTCTCAGATGTGTATGTTTCCTCACGATGTTTTCCTTCACCGTTAAAGCAAGTGATAAAAAATTAGAGGCACACAAGGGATTCGAACTCCGGACACTCAGTGGTCTGAGAGCCGGAATCATAACCATTATCTTGGTTACCAGTGCCGCATCTACATATATATCACACCTGTTTTATTTCGGACTTAGTCAGTTAGTCAAACATAAATAATTATAGAGTGACAAGCAATACGTATAACTGAGGGATGAAAAAAAATCCAGTATATAGAAATCGTGGACTTAAAAAGAATGTACAAGTTCCTAAATAACTCATATTTTATTATTCATTATTAAGTTTGAATATAACCGTTAACGAACACTTGTGCGTGATTCGACAAGAACTTGGCCACTGTTTTAAACAGTGCAAGTGAGTGGTTAACACGAGTGGAAATTCAAAAGTGCAATCATCATTATTGATTAATTTACGTTACCCTTTTCTTTATTATGTAATTTACAAAAATCCGTGTTCGACGCTGTACGTTTGCGAGATTAAGCTTGAGTTTCACAGGAGGCAACGACTTTAACATCAAATATTTACAGGAACTATTAGCCCATCAAGGCGTGATCTCTTATCCTTGGCTCAGAGCTAAATGTACGCAAGTTTGTATATTTAGAAGCTGAAGCTATGTTTGTTCTTTACATTAAATTAAATTATCCATTTGATGTTTAACACACACGTTAATCACACGATAACTTAGTAGACATTATATCTAGTTCTAATATTTAAAGTTGTATTTAAATGCACACATTCTGAAATCTCCTGCTTATTTCCATATATACGCATCGGCTGCGACTATGCTACGTCCCTCTGCTGGTCACGCGTCTCTCCCCACAGGGAAGGCCTGGAGAATACTCCCCAATCCGGCCCTAATGCAGATATGCATATAATTCAAATCTATTCATATTAAAATCATAACTTTAAACATGTGGGTAACTATTGACCTAATTCAAATAAGCTATTCAGAAACACAAATAATTAATCCAACAAAGTTACATTTAGTTTATCGGAACTGGAATACGTACTTGATCAGAATCATATATATTATAATAAGCGAAATTATTAACAATGCAAAATTCCAGCTTCAAATGCTAGCTAGTCTATTATAAAGTACCGTGTCGTATACACGGTTATAACAATGTCCTTTGATTTTATTGTAGTGAAAGTTGTCTATTCGTGATTTATTTACGTTTCAGTTTAATGGCACCGCGAAGTATGGGCCATAAATAACTATTTTTATAAAACCTGCATCACGTCTTACACGAGGGTTGCCGGCTCGGTTGCTAGCGTTGAATTTTTCACACCACCACCCATCTCCGCCCGCCTTACTTAATAAAATATCAGAGACTTCGTCACATTTCAAAAACATAAACTTTTTAGCGACATCATAAAAATACTTTGTTTAATACGTGTAGTTCTTTTCATTACTGAAATGTATTCTCACAATGTACACGGGATGTAATTATGTTAAGAAACCTTGTGTGAACCGTCCGTGCGGTGTAGGCTAAGTACAATTTTTAGTTATGTAACAATCTAATTAGCAAGTAGAAATAGAAACAAAAAAGTGAGCTATCCTCCTAGATATTGACATTTTATATAAACCACAAAAAAATAACATAAATAAAAACGTAAAAAGATATTGCTATTTTTAGGTCTTGTGAACTCTTTAGAAAATATGAAAATATTGGACACAATTTTCTGACCGACACTCAACTTACATAGAGGTAGCATATTTTAAGACACGATGCAGTGGGCTATAGAACGTAAATGTGTAATTTTGATGTGTTGCTACAACTGCATACCTATTTATAATACAAAAACTATCTGCTTAATATCATCAAATAACTTTTAGCACCCCATTTGCCGATGTCAAACCGCTACAACCGGTTTGATTAATGACTGAATATGGACATCAGAATATCTCGTTGCGGTTAACTAAACTAATTAACAAAAATTAACTAGTAATCGATCAATATAGATAAATATAATTGCATTTTTTTTCTATATTTACAGAATAAAATACATCTATAAATACATAAATCCTAAAATGTAGGAATTTTAGGATTTTTGTATTTATAGATGTATTGACATTAACAGAAAAGCTTTACTAATTAAAAATGTTGACAAAAAGTATATGAATTGTTATTCATGCAAAATAGTACCAAACGAGGACATAAGTCCTATCTAAAGGAGTCCTATCTATCTGAAGACTAAGATGACCACTTTGCTGTAAGTGTCCCCGGCAACCGCACCTTTCCAACCGAGATACAAAAATTGCTTCGCGGCAGATTATGACGGCGGTGGTACCCCCCAACCGAATTATAGTTCTACCACCTATTCGATATATAACTAACTATAGTGTGTATAGTGTGTGTTAGTGGTTTATATGTAACTTATTTTACTTTCTGTTTATCTTCATAGATCAGAACATTTTCGATAGTTCAGTTAATATATATAATGAATCCAAAGATATGATGATGTTGGTATTATAATTCATCTTACAAGCAAATGTCATTTACAAAAAATGTTACTGGAGGACTGAAGTAATTTATTTATACTTCTGAACCTATTTGAATGTCTGAAACAAATCCGTGCGGTCATTTAAAGGAACAGCTAGTTACACAATAATTATGCAACAATAAATATTTCAATAAATTTTATTCGGTTATCGTGAACAATAATGGGCGGTTATGTCGTCCGATCGAGTTCCAATTGCAAACGTCACACACGAGTCCTAACAGCGATGGCACCGGTTCAACATCAATGAATATTTTTATGCATGTTTATGTGGTACATATGAGTAGGTATGCGGTTCTACCTATATTTGGTGACCTTATTAAGGTTACAACAAAAGACGATCTGTGCGCCACAGTGGTCATCATGCCTGTTTGACATGCATAGGGTTCCGGTTTCGTTAGATAGATATATAAATTATAATTCTAGATATCTATTCCCGTCTATATGTATATTTGTATACTTGAAAGTGTAAAATGTTAGCAATGAATATTATAGTGGTATCTTTACAAATAATGAGGATGATTCTCTGTAATTATGAATATATCCGCGTTTGTATTTTGACGACCATCTTCTTCATTAAGATAAAAGCAAATCGATGGTCATTCGACATTGTTCTTAAAGTCTCGCTAGAGATTTGGGCATCGTCTTCTTGAAGTTAATTAAATACTTTTACATATCGAAACTCACTACCTAATAGATTTAGTTTGTTACAAACGTAAGGATTTATAAAAGATTTGATTGAATATTTTAAATGTTGTTCATACTAACTTGATAAAACATAATATTTTAACATGAGGTGTAAAAGAATAACCTTCATAAGGTAAGGGTAGCAAGTTACCTTGGCATTTATCTTGAAAGTTTAGTGTAGATATTTATCAGCCAATTAATACTTCTCGTTATGAATTGTCAAGGTAATATAATAAACGTTTCACTAATAACCACGCTATATTCCGTACGAATTTACTGATTTTATTGTATAATTATTTTAATATTAAATTCTAAAATACTCACACAAATACACGTTTCAATGCATTTTACACTGACATTAGAACATGTTAGGTGTCATTGACACACACAAAGACAAGTTTCCATATCTATAAAAAACAGCCAATCAGGCGGAAAACTAAATACGGGAAAATAATTTTGCATTTCTATCCGGCAAATTATTTAACCAGGAATTTTCGTAACTGGTTTGGTGTTCACTACTCGCGGGTTGCCTTATTTAATTCATTCGCATATAATTCACAATTAACGCCTGAATGCCAAATTTAGGACATCAACCAGCCAGGCGAGGACATCACGCACTGCATATAATAATATGTTCACTACGTTCCACCTGAATATTATGATAATCAATCCGTCTGTCAAATCTGGGCCGTTCATCTTACCTCAATAGGAAGCAGTGTTAGCCTAATGGTAAGGTTTCGGCCCCACACGCAGGGAATCGGGGATTCAAATCCTGCACGCGCTTCTAATTTATTGAAGTCATGTTCGTATTACAAATCAATTGTCACTTGCTCTAACGGTGAAAGAAAACATCGTAAGGAAGTATGCACATCTGAAACTTTTTTGTAAAGTTCCTGAATGTGTGTAAAGTCTACCAATCTGCAATTGGTCAGCCTGGTGAACAATGGCCGAACCCTTCTCATTTTGAAAGGAGGTCCGTGTCCAGTAAGAGTTGATGATGATGATGACGATGATTATTATGCCGATGATGATGATAATGATGACGATAATGGTGATGATGATCATGATGATGATGATGTTGGTCAACTCATTGGATTCGAACTTTTAACACCGTCTATAGTCAGAACTAACAAAAAATTGTTTGTTACGTCTAACTTGCATTTAAGCTTATTTTGGTTACGAACTTGTCAACTCGTAATGCGCACATTGTTTTGTTGCTATAGTTTGTTGTCGACGCCCATTATACCTCTTAGCTCTTAGAGCAGGGAAGCCCGTCACTGGTGATATTAGATTACATGAATATCCATTACATCAACTAGGCATTTTATTTGTACGATTATTTTTCTAATTTTGTTTGTTACATAAATTATTAAGAAATCTCTAAAATCCTGCGTTTAACTTATCATTATTTCTTACAATATTAAAAAAAACTTTTATTAGAAACGATTTAGGTGTTGTAGATAATTAATAGAAATTAATCAAGTACGTACCAATTTGCTACTAATAACATTTATAAAAAAGCCAAGATAGCCTCGTCGTTATGATCCCGGCCTCTAACGCTGGATGTCCGGGGTTGGAATCATGCACGCACATCTGATTTTTCCAATTTATGTGCGTATTAGAAATTAATTATCACTTTAACGGTGAACATAACATAACATTGTGAGAAAACCGTAACGTAACGTAACGTAACGTAACATCTTAGAGTTCTTTATAAATTTCTCGATGACATCTGAAGTCTGTGAATCAGCACTTGGCCTGCGTGGTGGACTATGGCCGAACATTTCTCATTCTGAGATGAGACCCGTACCCAAGTGTGGGGAATTAATGAATTGATGATGATGCTGACGATTAACATTTTATGATCTTACATTTTTAATATCTAAAATCCTTATGTAATTAAATTATAGGAAAATGTTCACTGTGGCTATATCTCACACGGTCACACCCGAACGCTTTGCGTTACGAGGCTTGCAATATAATTGGCCAACGATTTTAATTCATCGAATACTAACGTAAACAAACTTAACATTCTTGTGAAGAACTATTGATGCAATTTTACAACCTTCACTTTCTAAAATCAATATTGCCACTTAAATTTTAAATAAACGCAACCTGCTTGCATAACGCGAAATTTTTATTAATATATTCATGCATTCGGTAATGGGAGTTTACACGAATCAATCATCTGTATCTAC
>DWKL01000412.1:0-19325 GCA_018249415.1 Phareas burnsi | reverse complement strand
ATTAAATTGAAACATTTCGTCATTAATTTATCAATAAATGGACATCAGCTTTGCACTCAACACTGTCCAACCTAAAAGAGCAATAAACCGAAATTTAACAACCATATCTACATGTCATTTAGGCGACCAACATACGAAACATTAATATATTATGAGACGAACGAACAGTATAGATGTAATAATAAGGTTTAAATTAAAAATGTTCCTTTGTTATGACTGTTGCATATCGAGTTGCCTAGCAACAGCTGAGTTGCTAAGCAAACTGATATTTTATCATCCGCAAAACATAATATTTTTACAGCATTATCTTCGGAGATCTTTTTTCGTGATTTTACTTACTAGACCTGACGTCCATACTAGACCGTCAATACGGTATAGGACACAGCAGCGCTATCCTGCAGTTATATACCATCTTTAATAACATATATAATGACCCACATGGCAGAGCAGCAACGATATCGATGTTAGAATGCAGGGAACTCCAGGTTCGAATTTAGGCTTGACAGATATCTAAATGATAAATTTAAATTTCTGTTCTAGGTCTGGATGGTTGTGTACTCGTCTTTGTATTTGTGCATGGTACTGACAACACAGGGAATCCTGGGCTGGGGTCTAAACGTAGAAAGAGCTACTATCATTAGAGTTGAAGAGTATATACATACATTTAATTTAAATAAAATAATTATATTACTTAAATACATAGAGGTGTAATCGCAGACGTATGTACGTTACAGGCGGCACCACTCTCGCCAAACGAAGTCGTAAGTGATAGATTAACTATTGCGTCGGGAACTTGTTCTTCGAAAAATTACGTGTGATTTTCCGCAGTTTTTACTATATGGGTACCACTCGTTGTCGACAAACGATAAACTAGTTACATTTCCTGCATGGACCATTAATAGGAATGTAATGTTAGAGCGTTATAACTCAATTTGCTCTGTCCCTTTTTGTAGTAATACTACATTTTATTTTAATTGAAACTGGAATGCACTATGCATTAAATTGTAAAGTAAGTTGCAGATAAACAAACAGATTAGACATGTTGTACGTACGTAAATATTAAACGTGAAATTATTGCGCTTGTGCGTTACGGAAACTTTACATCGAGTAATTACATGATAACCTCATTACGTTGTGTATAGTGGCCTATATATCTCATACAAGTTGATAAGTATATATATACATTTATCAGTATTACCTACTTCTCCACTTTCTTAATTTAAGCGATTTTTAGACCGGTCCAGCTACGAAAGGAACTCTTTGAACCGCACGCCTTCTAAATTGTTATTCTTCATTTCAAGACCAAATTTAGTTTCGTCCGCGTAATGTTTTTATATTTATATATCAAATTGATCGCAAAAAATTTAAATTGTTTCTGTAATCGTACGGACCTTTGGGTCTCCGGCGAGACTTGGCCTCCTCAGCGGGGTTATCGTGTCGATAACTGTGCCCCACTCAACTGTGTATCTCTAACTTATAATAAGACAATTTTATATGACTATTTATGTGTATAACTCGATATGTATAGGATGTCCTTCCGTATTAGAGAGATAATAATTTAAACAAGAGACAGAATAGTGAAAACATATATTTGTAATGATTGTTTCATGTTACGATGATTTTGTTGTGAGCAAATTGTATATTTTATTTATAGGTAATGTGTTGTAAATGTATATTTTATTTGATGTTGAAACCTTAGTTTCTTCGATATTCTTTTCTTATATAAGATGAGAAGTGAACGAGTGTGCAGGTCTAAAGTTATGTTGTCACTACAACCCATAAACACCCACATTTAACCTCAAACAGGACTGATGTCCTATATAATGTTGTACGTAGAGACGTTACTACTCCTGAGGACTAAGATGGTTGCCTTGCTGTATGTGTCCTCGACAACCACACCTCTCCAACCGAAACACAAGAAATGCTTTACAGTGGATGATACGGAAGGATTATTATCGTTCATCCGGGGAAGTACCACCGCCGCCCTCATAATCCGCCGTGAAACAGGTTTTGTGTTTCGGTCGGAGAGGTGCGGTTGCCGGGCGCACTTACAGCGAGGCGACCGACCATCTTAGTCACAACAGACACAACTTCAGTTTTGTTTGAGGTTAAATGTAGGTGTCCATGGGCTGTCCACTTAACATCAGATGGCCTGCACGCTCGCTTGCTACTCTACGAACATAAAAAAATATATTTATAATTAACCTAACCGCTAATTTGGGCACATAAATTATGAGCACCTTAAATATTTGAGATGAATTTATTATCATTTTGTTATTAGGGTAAACAAACAAGTTAAGACGGTCGGCAAAAACAAATGACGAGAACTTAAATATTTGTTTAATCTCTTTTACCATGAGTTATTTACGTAGCAGATATAAACAGAATTTACTTAATAGATTAGATAGATCAACAAGATAACAATGTCCGTGAACATTTCGTTCTTTTGCAAAAAATACAGGATTTCCGGTTCCATTTTCAGACTTTCACAAAAATTAAAACAGTAAAATTTTATAAATATCTAAGGAAAATCTTTGCCTTTGTTTAAAAACAACAAGGATATTTCTTTAACTTTCAATGAAAGGACTTATTTAAAAAATTCTAAGGTTTAGTTTAACCTTATCAAAGGTAAATTATGTACCGGTTACATGTAAACGGTTTAACTATATATAACTTTTTTAATTACCTAATGGTATTGTTGACAGGGAGGAGTTATTGAGAAAATCCCTTTTTAAATTCTAAGGTTTAGTACTTTATCAAAGATAAATTATGTACTGGGTATTTGTTAACGACTTAACTATACATTTGCATGTAGTTACGTTTTTTAATTACCTAATGGTGTTGTTGACATACGTCGCCTCGTTACCTGTGGTTTACAGCGTAAGGCTATGACCTCTGGGTGAGGTTGGTGCAACTGACACCACTACTATTCGTGTCGATATCGTTAATGTATTTAGTAATGCAGCGAGCTCTTTACAATCCGACTGGACAAGGTGTGGTTACTTGTAATATCAAGCACTTCTTGATTACAAATAGAATTCTTCCAGAAGCTTACAACGGCTTGTCTAGGTTTTCCGTTACAACATTGATGCGTTTATAGTACACATATAAACTATATAAGTGAATGCAGAGATGTTAAAACGTCTATTTGAATTTGCAGTTTACTTGAGTACATTGTTAAATATTTTCCATTTGCGTTATTAAATTGCGTTTTGCGTTATTAAGTTTCCCAACTTATCAACCCATTAAATTGGGATATTGTGCTAATGTTAAAATTAAAAAAAAAGAAAATATGATGCAAGTGTAAGATTTCATGAAACGTAACTAAAAACTTCTAATAATTTACATTGTGTTGAAATAAATTTAAGTAATCCACGAAATTTAATTCAAGGGTTTCTCCGGCTATCTAATTGAAAACTCTAGAAAGGGAAGAAAGATAAGTTGTACCTAGTAAACACTTTGATATCCTTGAAAACTGGAACACACCGCAACTTTGTTAAAACTAGAATTAAAAATTTATTTATCATGACTATAGTTACATTACAATAGCTAATTCATCAATTAACATGTGATTACAATCAATTTACATTTTAAGCAACATTGCAGGGTGATTTATAATATAATAGTAATTGCCAATTACGTACGTGAGCTCATAATAAAACTGTTATATTCATCAGATAATAGACTTTTCCTTTCATGACGAAATTGTTTAAATTGGCTGCGTTCAGCGCCTACGCAACGAAAACCATAGAAACTTTCTTTACACAATGGTTTGAAATGCATTTTTAAACAATTTAGTGATAAAGAAATATAGGCCTATTGCTGCGGGTTACACATTCAGTACCTAACGTTCAGGATAGAAACTGGTAAACGAAGCAGCAAATGGTCATGCAGTCCATCTGATGTTAAATGGTCACTATCGCAGATAGACACGTGTAATTGACCTCAATTTGAGTAGCACATAATATCACATAATATCTTGCTTAGGCTCATTATAAATGCGTTGCTCTGAGGACTAAGGTGGAGGCCTCTGAGACTGCCTAGCACACTCTCCAAACCATAACACAACAATTTATGCCACTGTTTTAAAGCGCAAATAGATATGGCACTGATGCCCCCAGAATTGAACCAGGATGAGTTCTTCCACCTTCAAATCAGAACATTTTCAGTCAAATGAATATCAGTCTATGGTTGAGTTATAAACGCATCTGTGACTTCAAGTAGAATTTCAATCTTATTTGCTATTCATATTTGGTATTCATGGGCGTTAGCGAGCATGTGCCATCTGCGGTGCATGCTCATTTATTGCTTCAAAGTTATAACCATACATTGTCTATGGTACGCCAATCTTATATTCGGCCCCAGGAGTTAATGCAACAAGAGCAAGTATAATTGATGAGCTGGTGTCCCCAATCACGTAACGCTTACCGAATGACCGTAAACGTTACACAACGGTCGCAGATAACATCTACCTATTGATCCGTAAATTCGTTTTAAAAATGTCGACTATTAAAATAGATAACTTATTGTTGGGGCATTGACATGGGATGAGTTACGTTCGAGAATGTTCTGTTAGCCCATCGTGCATTTCATAACCATAATAGATTATTAGTAAGTACGTAGAAAGGTCATTGTTTAAATGGTTTAAGTAATAAGATTGCATGTTAGTGGGCTACTGTTAATTGATTTGAAACAAAGTTCATTCCTCTTGTTGCTGCTTGTATTCGTGGGATATAAGACATTCGAATGTTTCATCTCAGCTTATATTCATTAAGGTATTATTGTTTCGCAGCTGGGGTTGAGCTACATTGGCTTTATGGCGCCTTAGTTGATTTTGTATCGAAAAACCTTTAAGTGATAAATTATTATCAGATGGGAGCAGGTATCCTCACGATATTTCGTTTATCGTTAATCGAGTGATAATTATTATGTTATTCGTAATAATAATTATATATGTCAACTTATCATTTATTCACTTAAATTCATAATAAGGTAATCATTTATCTCTAAGTATTATAAATTTTAAATATACACGAACTATAAAATGAAATAAAATTATTTTACAATAACTAAAAATACTATTTACAACAAATATACATACAAACAAGACCAAAAAAACCTACTACAAAAATAATCAGCATCTCTCTTATTATAATTTCGAAGATTCAGAGGTGCGTGCTAGATGATGATTACTCGAACCATCAGAGTTATCCAGCACACTGTAAATTTGGTTGTAAACATGAAAATAATTTCTTGACTCTTTCTTTAAGCACTTTCAAAAAATGACGTACACTTATCGCTTTACTCTGTTGCAACAAACAAAAAAGTCATTTTGTTTTTCTCTTTCAGTTAATGAAATGAAGATCACTTTAAATAACGAAGTTGAATAAACTTGGCTCGCTTGATAATTATGTATGAGTGACATATCAAAATTATGTTTAAATGCGTTGAGTTATTAAAACCTACCTAATTGTTTTATTTAGATGTGCAGTGTCAGTGAACTTTATCGGCTGGCTACACCCACACTTCAAACTGAACTTATCGTGTCATAAAATGTTTAACTATGTCTATTTTGTTTTATGTAGTTATCGTCAATCTTTACGAACGTGGAACTATGCTCCGATTTAAAGATGAAGGGCTTTCCTTTATCAGGCTAAACCAGCAAAAGCTTTAGAGTCTTGAACATGTCCTCTTTGCTCAGGCAGTTCTCAAAGGAGTGAATAAGTAATAGTTGGTATTAACATTAATTAACATTAACTTGTAATGACATTATACTGGTATGGGTACGTATATATTACGGGTTATATTAGATTATGACCTAGTTCAACAGAACAGTTGATCATTAATTATGACCAAGTCTGCTCTTGAGCAGAGTGACTAAGTCTACAGACAGTTGTCACCATGACGGTCGGGGCCGTAAACCCTTTACTGTCTCACTGCGAGGAAAGAGTTTCCATACCTTTATTGTTCAATTTCTCGGAAAATGCTATATAAAGAAAACGTTATTACAATCGCATCGTAATGTTTTATCTGGAAATAGTTTTGAGAGAAAAATAGTGAAGAAAAACTTCAACTTAAAGGAAAATGCTTTGCAAACATAGCCCCCCTAAAGATCCATTTGAAGAATCATTGTACCAAAGTTTTAATGTTTTATTTCCATCACAATATATAGGAATTACGCATACCAGTATACGCCCGATCGAGGATAGTGTTTAGAGACGAAGTGTTAGAATGTGGTAAAACACTTTGAGGTCGAACATGCTGTGTTTTGATTGATAGGATATGGTAAGGGGAGAGACTTATTTGAGTCGTTACCACTTTTTCTGTTGCCAATCTCCAGTCAAATCTATATTGATTGGTGTTGATTACGGATGTTCATGGGCAGCAGAAACTACTTAACATCAGCTGGATCCCATGGTCGTTTTCTTCTTCAAATCTATATAAGAAGAGCGTTGGGGGTATTTAAGAACCGCTTACTGTTATATAAATATCAAGCTTAATGAATTATGCAACACGATAATATTACAGCTTAATTTGTTTTTTACAGTTATCTTATCACGGGTAACTATAAATCATTCGATAGGCCAGATCCTAAATAAATGATAACAGATGTTCTGAATGTAAAATGTGTTATTTGTCGGCATCCAAATAACTGCACCTTTGACTTGTATACGCTATTTCTATTTTGTTAAAGTCAATCAAGGATCTTATAGAAGAAATAAAGAAATAAATGACACTGAATCATTTAATCTTTCAGCCACAACCAACAATTATGTAAAGACTTAACTGTCCCACCGTTGGGCATGCGTATCCTTTCGGAATGAGAAGGATTAGACCATAAGCCATTACGATGGCCTTGTTCGCATCGGTAGACTTAACACACCCTTTAAGAACTTTGTAGAGAACTCTTAAGTATGTAGCTTTCCTCGCAATGTTTGCCTTCTCCGTCCAAGCAAGTGATAATGTAACTTCAAGATTGCTAGATGAGTGCTAGTGATTCGGGCGTCGAACTCCAGCTTGAGAAGCCGGAATGTTACCACTAGCCTATCACCGCTTACCTCATCTTATTCAATCTTTAGTTATTATAAATGCAAAAGTTAGTGACATATAGTTTGCGTCATAAAAATTAAAAAACAGTAGGTTCCTGACCCCAGAAAAATGTACAAATTGTATAGGATTAATAAATCCCGTCGGTTAGTGTCTAGTTTTTTGCAGACTGTTAAATGTCTACTATCTCTACTTACTAATTAGTAGCCTCGTGGTAAGATTCGGGAATCCAACGCTGGTTGAAGATGCGAAACCAGGCACGCGACCCCGATTTTTCGAAACTATGAGCGTATTAAAAATTAATTATCACTTGATTTGACGGTGAAGGAAAAGATCGCGAGGAAATCTACATGCCCGGTTGTTTTTCACATAAGTTCTAAAAAAATGTCTACCAATCTGCACTTGGCTAGCGTGGTGAAATATGGCCTAATTCTCGTTCTGATAGAAGACCCAGCAGTGGGACAGTAATGTATTAATAATGAAGGAAGACCAAAAGTGAAACTGAGAGCGAAATCAGTGTTGTATAAATGGGATTCTTATGTAAGTTCGCTATACAAAACTAAGAAGAATCTCGTTCATGGATCTGTATGCGTTTGACTGTAGCGACGCGGGCGTTGCATGTCGCGTGGGTTCTTTGTCAATGTGGTATTATAAATATCGCTTATTTAGTTTTATGGCTGCGATGATAGAATGTGTCATACATTACTTCTATATGGAAATGATTTAGCAGTGCTCATTAGCTGTAGACTTTTGATAGATATAATAATTACAATGTTCGATTGTAATAAAAAAAAATACCTAACTTCTAATTAGAAGTTAGAATGCACGACGATCCGTGGAACGCAGTGGTAACCCTACCGGTCTGACACGCAAAGGGTCTCTAGTTCAATTCCTGGGCATTTAAATAACGAATTCAAATTTCAACTTTAGGTCTGGGTGTGTGTATGTTAATGACATTGTTTTTGTGTGTTAATGACACTCACATCAGGGAATCTTAGTATGGGTGTATGAGTATAGAAAGCATATAATGCTTGCCTATAGCAGACGAATTCCGTACCGCGTAATTGAACAATGAATCGATTCTAGTCGCGCGATTTCCAAAAGCAATGTTCGTCGATAAATACATGTAATTATTATTCGATGTTAATTGTAGGATATCCTCAAAGGATACATCAAAGAAATTGTAACTTAGGTACCTAATTGTTTTAACGATCCTTAATTGGAGCGCGCCTAATGATACGATATTCAAATTAGTTCTGATATACACAGGAAATACGTTGCGTAATATTATTATTTAAAAGACGTAAGTGTTTGAAATATGTATTAATATTAATAACTATCAAATTTATAAAATTGTCTCACCGTAGGTAGTACTTATCTTTTCATTCTAAATAATCTTCTCCTCGCGGATTTTTCCGAAGGTTCCCCTTTTTACTCCTCCCACACCTAGACAAAAATGATAATTCTCTTTATCAAGCAAAGTTATCCTGGTTATCCGGATCCCGTTGAAAATTGGTCATTGGCCATTTTATAAATCAAGACAATCAGAAAAAAAATTAAAAACACACATAGATATTAATTTTATTATCATTATATAATCATAAAAAGTATGTTCCGTCCATACCATAATTTAATAATACCACAGACCTTTACAAAACTGTTAATGTCTTAACTGTTAAATAATAATTCATTTGTTCAAATATATTGCGAAAACTTGTGATGTTAGGCTACGTGCTTATACGCACGCAAACAACACACACGCACACACATCTATACCGTAACCTATGTTATACATACATTTTTTATGTGAGTAAAGTAACAAGTCAAGTTACTACTGCAGCCCACGGACACTCTCATCTAACCTCAAACAGGGCTGAAGCCCTATCTGAGGTCCTACGTACATAGATGCATTACGCTCCTGGGGACTGAGATGGTCGCCTCGCTGTCACTGTGCCTGGCAACTACACCTGGCGGAATATAAAGCCGATGGTGATACCTCTCCGGATGTATAGTTCTACTGCAATTAAATCATATCATGTATATATCAGTTATTAATAAAAAAATATAATATAGAATTAAAGTTTACAACACTTAAATAATGCAGAGATAGATAGCGCTTTCTACGCTCGTATTGACACACAAAGATGAATATATAAATACTCAAACCTAGAACAGAAATTTAAATTCGTCATTGAGATTTATGCTCGGCCGGAAATAGAACCCTGAACTCATTACGTGTCAGACCGCTATAGTTACCACTGCGTCACGGGGACCGTCAATTTTAAATTTAGTTGCATCGTAATAACTTAAGTTCCATAAGAAATACTGAATGAACTACGTAATATATCATTGTTTAAACAAACTGAGTACACTTCCAGGTCTTAAGGTGGGCGTAAAAGGCTACACACAGTTTCAAACTATAATAGATATATATAATAGACACTATTTACGTATGGACAATATGTATAAGGTGTTTGTTTTTGCATCTGTGAAAACAATTCTAATAAATGTACACGGTACACCATTTAAATAATTATTAGTTCTAATAGGTATTTGATAGTATAAAATCTTTGTATTTATACATTTCCTATTACTGTTCTACCAATACGCACTTGGATAGCATGGTGGCCTACCCTAACCTGACCCTTCTCATTCTGAGATACATGCCCAACTTAGGACGGTGATAAGTGGATGATGATTATTACATATATATAAACTATTTTAACTTGTACCATAGAGCGTTTTACTACGATTTATACCGTGCATTTTATTTTATGATTTTAGACAAAGTCGCAGCGCTAACTAATGTTGGCTAAAGTTGTAGCAATTTTTATTTTTCCTGCAAAATGCACTTGACCCCAATGGCATGTATTAAGCATACATTATGCAATAAACACGATTTATCTGTTTAATAATGTTAAACATTTACGACTTTTTTTAATTCGAGGATGTCAACAAGGCATCGAGATATTTCTAGAGTTATTTAGAATTGATACTTCCTTATAAAAAATGTTAAGGCGATATATTTATGAGAAGTGCTATTAAATTTGTATTAGTTACAGTTGCTGAATAACAAACTCAAATAATATTTTGAGTCAATTAGTGTATTGAAACGTGTTGTAATATACACATATACTTTTAGTCATTTATATGCCTATAATAAAACTAATTGGTAAGATTTAAATTTTTCTTTACTCGCAAACGTTTTGCTTCATAGAGTACACTGCAATAATATAAAAAAATGTTCCTAAATATACCTTATGGCAGCGAAACCGTTTCTTTAATATCATTATACTTTACAAAGGCAGTTAACATAATAGTTAATACAAATCTTACGTAGGTGATAGCGGGCGTTGAAAAATTTACAATTTGTCTGCTGTCATTATAACGCCGACGTTACTCATCTCGGAATATGAAATGAGCCTCTGAGGTAGGCATGACGAGGACAAGTAGTTGCAATTTCGTTTAATTATTTCATATTTATTTTGTGATTAACAATGAAAAGTATACGTAGCTTAAGTACCAACAATAAATCACCAACCATAATTTAATGACTGCTAATTGACGTGTAATATTTCGTAAAGATGACTTTTAGGGATATGACCAAAATAAATACAACCTTAGTTTGGTTTTAGATTGGTTCCAATTCGTAAAATTACCTTACTGTTTTAATCTAAAGCGTGATGGGTCATGGATCCGTAACCGGTCATGTTGGATTGGTCAACTGCTATAATGTAAGATTGCCATTTCTTTATTTGTCAGTATTTTAGGGAAACGTTTACATTACATACAAATTTTAACTGGTACCTAAAATAATTTTATCGATGATTTATATAAACGTAACTAGCCGATTTACTATAAAATGTAGGATGAACAATACTATATAATATATATCATATAAATCCTGCCTGATGTTGACCATAGATGGTTTGTGTAAGGACATAGTTGAAGCCTCGTTGTAAGTTTCCTTTATTAGACAACAAAGTAACGGAAATATTGCAAAAAAAAAAACGCAGAAATGCTAAGTATAGTATCATGACGATTTCATACTAAAAATTAGCAACGCAAACATTGTTGCTAAAGGGAAAAATATCAAGTAATAAATTATGAGTTTTCATGTTAATCACTAAAGTAGTCGCCAATACTTAGTACTTTAACAAGTGGTAGAACTATAGTTCATCCGGCGAAGTACCACCGCCGCCCTCATAATCCGCCGCAAAGCAGTTTCGGCTGGAGAGGTGCTGTTGCCGGGCACACTTACAGCAAAGCGACTACCATAGTCCTCAGGACTAGTGACACATCTACGTATGATTTCAGATAGAACTTCAGTTTTGTTTGAGGTTAAATATGGGTGTTCATGGGCTGTAGTGACTACTTAACATTAGGTAGCCTGCACGCTTGTTTACTATTTTTCAAACATAAAAAAAAACCTTAATGTACTAGTAGAGAAATTACCAGCATACTAAGTAGACCTGAGCTCAGGATGACAGATTTTAGAGGCAGTAATCCTGGAAATAAAATGTTTTTAGAGAAATATACACAAAATTTACAATAATCACAGAAATATATCCAAAAAGTATTTCTTGCACAATTTCAACCAAATTGTGGCTATGTAATAATAGTCTAGTAAGTGACATTGTAGAAGAAAAGGCGGCAAAAAATTATCAGCCTATACTTGGGAAATGTGTAAATCCACCACCGATTTATACTCTTAAGTACCAACCTATATGTGCTTGGATTTATTAATAGGGTCACATTGCGTCATGACCGTCATGGCTCTACCCCACGTGCGATTCGTCGCGGTTACGGGGATTAAATATACTGTATTATGAACCATACATCATACAATAATTTATACATATCGATACCATAGACGAGGCGAGGTGTTTCGACATCAACTAATAAGACAAGCATAGAAAATCAACATTGATTATATGATATTGCTTACTGAATGTAGTTTTTAGCTTTGCGTATGGTATTCTATTACGTATATATAATCACTAAACGTTTCATGAGTATATTTACTGATATTTGAAAAAATGTAAACGGTGACCCACGTTGCGCAGTGGCCATGATGGTGTTACCGGCTTGTCAGATACCTAAATGATGAATAGATCTCTATTTTGGGTCTAAGTGTTTGTGTGCTTGTTTTTGTATGTGTTTATGGCACCCGCGACGCCTGAAGTCCTGTGGGGCTATGAGTATAGGAAGCATTATTATTATTGTTTAAAAGATTTTACTCATAATATATTTTTTTGGATCCGCACAAGGTTCGTTTTCATCATTTCGCGTAGTCGCTTCGAGTTCGGAGCGAAGATACGTCTTGGAAACTAGTCATGCCATCCCAAAAATTTCACTTAAGGTATATACTCCTAATATATAATATACTTTACTTGGTAATAATGCTCTATATTAAGGTAGATAGACCAAATAGTCAAAGTCAAGTATATAATAACGTTCACTGAAAAATTACATGTAGATAAATATACTCAAAAATTTCGTTTTACTGGAGGAGGCGTCGTAAGGTGTCTCACGACGAGAACAGAATATGTAATAAAACTTTGTCCTACTAAAACAATACTACCACATTTTTACAATTTGCTACGCCTTCTCAAAAGATTGCAACATTTTTGTTTGACAAAAAAATCTACAAAAATACTACACGCACACTTAATTATGATTTTTTATATTGCTAAACAGATTGTATTGAAAATTGAAAGTTATACATAATGAAATAAACTTCGTGTGACACGCAATTTATTTCGCGGCCATTTTCTCTTTGAATAATGAAAGTGAAAAAATTAGATTTTAATTCCTGTTTTAAGAAAAGTTACAAGAAAACTAGACATTGATACACGTAGTATGAAGATAGCTGATCAAGTTACTAACGAAAGTTAGTTGATATTTGAGGACAGTCAGTGCAGTCATAGATGAATTACTTGCAGTGGTGCGTTTAGTGCTTGCAACATGGTTAACACGCTGTGAAATCAAGTCGAGAGGATTTAGTAAAGCTCGCAAAACCTGAGCTCAAAAGGAATAAATATAAAACAATTATAAATAATTATATTTTAACGGCAACTCCATCACTGCATCGCACAGTATTTTATTACTTAAAAATAGAAACAACGCAGGAATCTACATATATTATACACATAAAATATACGTTTATATTTTAATATAGTACGACTAAGTGTGCACTTGTAACTACAATGTTATCTATTGGTAAGTAAATTATCGTAGAGTTAGATCAACGTCAATACAAGGATATTACACATATCCTCTTTTACTTACAGCATCCGCATTGGGCACTCCATTTGATAATTGAAAATTCACTCAGAATGCAATAGGTTTAATCTAGTCGGAGCCAGACTAGGTTAGACCGAAAAGTTGCAACTAGTGCGTACGCACTGAATGCACCCTAGTGCTTGTTATAAACATTGCGTGACAACTGACAGATTGATTGGTGATGTGGTTAAGCAATAGTACCTATTAACTGGACCTGTACTATCTTAAGAATCCACTTGTCGGCATGCGGTAACCAACGGTGTCATCTAAGATGTTCAACATTTGTGCATGTAGATACTACCATATTACATAATTAAATCAAGTTTAGTACTTACTGAAAATTATAGATGAGGCATATAGTGGCCAAATATTATCAGAAATACTTATTTAGTTATAATCAGGTAGTATTAACAATATTGCAACTGTCAATATAATTGTTAATTGACAATATAAGCTTGCCAAAGAATATAGAACATAACCACAGAGGTCTCTCTGTTTTTTAATGTCTATTCCCACCTCTATGTATTTTTTTACACTTTGAATAAAATGAAAGTAATTCCATAATTAAATAGTTTTTAGTTAGCGTTTAATATATCATTTGTATAGTATATTTGAATTACATATATTTTAAATGAGAAACTACGCGTTTAATATATCATTTGTATATTGTATTTTAATTACACACATTTTATATGAGAAAATACTGAAATTAAGTTTAAAAGAACAAGTTTTTTTGCAACGGCGTTGCATAGAAAAATTATTGCGAAAGTATGGAACCGCATACTCGTCCAACCGGTCATCTTGTGTGTCCGCCCATAGCTCAAACTCTATGACTTATCACCGACATTTTACGAAACCATAATGCAATTCCCGACAACTGTAATAAAATGAGCATGATCATTTTTCGTTGTTACCAAATATTTGCGAGTTGCGAAACGATGCAACCTGTGACCGATGTGTGTGTTAAGAATGGTAAAGCTTACTATTATAAAATGCACCTTATGGCTATTGAATTAAAGCAGTCAAATGTGTTGCGGCGGAATTTTACTTGGGACCGGACATAAATTACGAATAAGTGAGACTTGTAAAGAATAACCATAACGTACGATAATCGCACGTGAAAAGGATCCTTGAAGATACGATCTTAAACAATCGTTGTGTCAGATGATGTTGATAAAGCACTCGTTGCTTATTCCTTGTAGGACACGACTGTTGTAATTTAAAGGACGGGCTTGTATTTGATTATATCATCCATCTAGATATTGATAGAATTGAATGTTTAATTGCATTAAGAATTATCTCACGGATGATAATAATCTTAATACCTGTGCTAATTCTTACTGCTAGGAATATGACTACGTTCATATAATATTATATTACTAATGGTAGACCTTCCACCTTGTCAGGGAATTTGACCGTGCGCGCATATGCCGCTTCACGAAAATGACGCACGGGAGTGATTAAATTAAATATATTTAGATATATATCAATAATTGCACAAAAAATGCTGTTTTTTTTATTTAATTATTAGTTACACCAAAGAGTGTCATTGCTAAAGTAAAGCCTACACAAGAGCACGCATCTTTTTTTTACCCGATTACGGCGAAGCAAAAAGGAGGGTTATGTTTTTTATTTATCGAAAATTTATTGGTTTGACAGACAGGATTTCTCCATAACTATAAGGTTTATAGACTTGATATTTGGCAATCCCCTAATAATTTAATGACATGTTTGTAAATTTTAAACCGCTGAAGACGTACACGTGATTTTTTTTTCACACCAAGCGCTATATTCGCTTGTATACTATATATTATATATTATTTTGTATACAATCTTGACCTTAATATTAATGATAGTTATGATTTTTATATGTGAATAAAACAGCAATCGGACAAACATCATGTAACGGCTCTTAATAAAGCAGGAGTCCTGCTTAAAGTTTTTAATAAATTTTATAGTGATTTCTTTGTCGTCTGAATCAGTCAGCGGACTAAGAAAGAACGCACATTGCCACTATATGACGTATAGGCCTGGCGGTGATGCTCCACTTGATACATGTAGAAACCTAAGTTACATAATATTTGAATCTAAATCCGTAATCGTAGCGTTAACAGTAGAAATGATAATTATTTGGAGATTTGTAGTTTGTTGCAAAGGGAAAACGAAGTCCTTATAAAAGTTATTTATAGGTTTAAGTTATCTATCTTCCTATCTTTCTTATTTATAGGGTTTAAGTTATCTATCTTCCTATCTTTCGCAATTGATCTACTAATTTGTTTTTACATAACCGATTTATGTTCTACAATACTCGGCTTGATAACATTTTATAGCACAGTTTCAGTGCTACTATTTTTTTAATAATAGCTGCATATAATCTTACATACATATACATATTATGCCTATGAAAATACATTGAAGTGGCGTGATAATAATGAATATTGCAACACTGATCGTGGGTAATGTGTGCACTATATAACTTGAATGCACCAGGTTCGATAAAGTGACGTCTGGGCTTCTCGGGTCAGTTACATCGTTATCGGGGAAATATTGCGACCCAAGATTTTCCATACGCGTACAAAAGAACTCGGATGCATTTATTACTAAGTATGATAATCAATACATTTAATATTGAAACTAAGAAACTTTAAAACAAGATTAAATTAAATCAGGTTTTCTATACTCACAGTCCCACACTACGACTCCCGGTACCGTGGGTGCCGTGGACACATACAAGAGAGTACACAGACATCCAGACTCAGAACAAAAATCTAAATTCATCAGATAATTAGATGATCCTAATTAGATGCCTTGGTCGACGATCGAACCCAGAACACTTTGCTATCATAGTGGTATGGCAACTACTGTGCCACGCCGGTTGTGAAACCAATGCGTCAAACGATGAACGCGAACTACACTTCATAATATTATTCTGTTTATTTAAATTTTTACCAAGTACCTATAAGTAAATTACTTGTAATAGTAATAATTAATTATAGAGGCAACATTTTAAATGACAATATGATTATCATTTAACATTAATTATGATGAAACCGCCCTCATTATCCGCCATTAAGTAATTTTTATCTTTTCGTGTGGGAGATGTACTTATCGCATACACTTACCCAGAGATGATCATCAGTACTCAAGAGTAGTAATGTATCTACATACGTACTCTCTTAGAATGGACTTTCATCCTGTCTGAAGTTAGTTGTGGGTGTCCGTGCGCTGTAGCGACCCCTTAACATCGGGTAACCTGTACACTCGTTTATTACTCTTCTCTGATAAAAAAACAATAGTTTTTTTCTTTTAGATGTAGATAGATATATTTAAAATTTCGGTATATATAATATAGAAGCGAAACCAAGCGCGCACAGCCCCGCGGCTTGCGTAGTTATAATTCTAATTCTATTCCATAGTACTTTTTTATTAATATTAAACGTATATTATGACAAAATTATACTGTTTATTAAAGTTATAACTATTCATATTTGGTGATGACCAAGTGTTCAAAACGGCAAGCTTAAATAATACTTACTCAATGAAAGCCAAAGGCACAAACGGATGATTAAAGGTCTTTTGGAAAGTCCTATTGTTATGCGTATCAATGTCGTTTTAATCTTTGCATCTGAAGATATTATGTGAAAGCAACAGAACAATAGTATCAGGTACCCCGATGTATGAAATTTACATTGCATATCAGTCAGAACATCGACAATCTTGATATATACCTATAGATGCAATAACAGTTGAACCCGAAAAAACATTTTTTTTAAATTTGAAGCTTTGTAAATTCTTCATCCGATTACAATGTTTTACATACTTAAAATGGTCTATAAATATAATTAACATTTTTTTTATGTTTGTAAAGTAGCAAACGAGCATGCAGGCCACCTGATGTTAAGTGGGCACCACAGCCCATGGACATCCACATTCAACCTCAAACGAAAACGGAGTTCCGTTTGAGGTTGTAAATGAATGCGTCACTACTCCTGAGGACTAAGATGGTCGCCTCGCTATATGTGTGCCTGGCAACCGCACTTCTCCAACAGAAACACAACAACAACATATTTTATTAAGTACTTATAAAGTAAATAAATGAGTCAGATCACTGCCTCGCGGAGATGTACGCTAAGAGATCGGCAACATTATCTCGTTGGATTGCCAAATTTTGGTAAAATTTCAAATTGTCTCCAAGAAATAGTAAATATATCAAAATGTATAGAACATCATTGAGCTCATATTATTACAGTATGCTAGATAAATATGGTATGTCTATTGAAAGTCATAACTATACGAAGCTATAAAAACATTAAGTTAAACACTTTCTGACGACTATTGTCAGAAAGTGTTCATAACCTATTTGCATTGTGTATGTTAGTTTCCGTTTCCAAGCTCACTGATGTGATAATATTAAAAGTAGTCTTAATGGGTAGTTATTTAATATTGCAGAAATCCTTAAATAAGCTTGAAAGTTTCAGAGATCATTATGTAAGTAATATTCACAGATTACGGGTCCGTTCCATCTTTTTTCGTTAATTTAAGAATTTTTAAGAATATGTCTTTAGAGAGTGAAGCATTCCGGACCTCAATGTTGGTTAAAGAACTAATGCTTTCTTAAGTAATCATCAGTCGTTTAGTTTAGTAGATCGTTTTAGCAATTAAGGTCATTTTATAATTCCGTAAACGTAATTCATAGATGCGTGTATAATAATATATGCATACCATAGATATTGTTTATGTAAAGTATTACATGTCAGTGTTACAAAAACATATTAAGTAGCAATAGCCTAGTGGTAAGATTGCAGCCTGCCATGCCTAAGTTTGAGACCAAGCCGGACTCTAAGGTCCTGGGTTCAAATCCCACACGCACGTTTGATTTCTTCGAAGTTATGCGCGAATTAAAATGAATAATCACTTGTTTTAACGGTGAAGGGCAACATCACAAGGAAAACAAAATGCCTGAGAATTCTTTATCTAGTTCTCAAAAGAGTTTGAAGTTTACCAATCCGTAATTGACCAGTGTCGTGGACTATGGTCTTGTTTTTCTCACTCCGTCAGAAGACCTATGGCCAGCAATGGGACAGTAATGGGTTCATGATCACGATGACAAATATACAACGGACCTAGAATTGATTGTTTCTAAAATTTGTGTTTTTTTAAACGTAATTAAAGTCCAACATATATTATCTACTGCCGAGATCGCAGTCAAACATTTGCTCCAAAGATGGCACTTCTTTAGTGGTTCCACTCGGTAGGCATCACCGCCACACCTATCTCGGTCTTACAACAGCAGTGTTAAACGTTGGTGATCTGGTTTGAAAAGTGTGGTAAGGGAGAGACCAGGCGTTCTTACTTAGTCCTCAAGGATAGCTCATTTGTAGAGCCCTCACGGTAGGACTTTACCCATTTGGAGTCGAGATTTATTACATATCTCTCATCTAAAAGAGCAATGACGTAAGTGCAACAAATGTCAAAATTGACATGTCGAATTGTTGATGTCTTTAGTTCCTGTCGTAGAAGATCTGTCTACAGAAATACATCTCGGAGTACTTTTCAACAGAGATATATTACAGATTACAGAGATAATTGATATGACTAAAAATACGAGCGATATATACAATACTAAACTTATAAACACTTCTCCTGAAGAATTTTTTATTCTATGCTACAAAAAACCTAGGTCTTTGTAATATATATATACAATACCAGTTACTTATGATAAAATAATACTTAAGTTGAATATATTATTACAAAATACGTCAAATGCTTGTGTAGAAGTTAAGTTAAATATATTATTACACGGGGAAAGCCGCGATCAAATGCTTGTGTAGAAGGAATAACACGTTACTTTGTAAATAGAGGTAGCTGGTCAGAGGTAGATACCAGAAGCGGAAAGGTAGTCACGCGCAGGCGCAACTAAAAATGATTACCTACAGCTTGTGGCATTTATAGTAGCCACGCGTTTATGTCATCAACTCCTTTGTGTTTTTGTG
>DWKL01000411.1:0-19337 GCA_018249415.1 Phareas burnsi | reverse complement strand
ACACGCCTGTTGCGTTACGCGCCGCACGAGTGGATCGTTTCGAATATTAGCGCCGCAGTCAATGTGTTAAACAGGACTGAAGCCCTAATAGAGATCGTACGTAGATGCTCTACTCCTAAGGACTGAGATGGTAGCCTCGGTGTAAGGATGCTCGACAATCACTTGTGGGAGCGGCGGTGGTACCCCGGTCGAAATAAGAGGTCCATTAACCACTTACCATTTTGATAGGTGGTAGAAGAATATTTCTACCATCTATCAAAATAGTAAGGGGTTACTGTCGCTCATGGACATCAGTAACCAACCTCAAAGACTGAAGTTCTACCTAAGATCTGCCACGAATGTGTTGCTAATGCTCGTGTAGCGTCCCCCATACCGTACTTTTAAAATCAGAACACAGCAGCTTATAACAGTGATGTTATAAGGCAGAAATAGGTGTGGTGGTGGTACCTCCGGAGTCAAACCCCGAAGAGCTTTACCACATTTATCAATGTCATGTCGACATTCCCTACTACAGAGTCACTACAATATACCAGATTGAGTTGGCGCCATTAACACTTTGACTGTGGCAAATGCACCTGTCCTGTTTTACTGTCCGAGCCACCCGTGCAGCTGGCACGCATATGGTGCGTGCCGCCGTACTGAAACACGCATATTGTGTTTTCGACGCACTTTTCGACCTACTGATAACTACAACAAAGCTAATATAACTACAACCAAATTATCGTCAATGTCTCATATAAGATACAGACTAAAAATAATCACATTTTGCACTTTATAGAGTCGTGTCACATATCAACACTATAAATGGTAACAATTACATTTAACCTATTAATTCTTAAGTATTTATTACAATGTGTGTGTGTGTGCGCGCGCGCGAGTGTGCGTGTGTGTGCGCGTGTGTGTAAGCGCGCACGTTTAAGTTTGTAAGCATCAATACAGTTCAATATGAATTTTATTTCGGGCTAGTTGTACTCGGTCACGCGTTATTGTGACTCAGTCATATCGATGGAAAAAAAGAAAAGAGATAGAGCATTTCCGATAGCGTTTTTTAAAATGACATCTGCATACCGCGAGTGTATAAAACCACGTGCGTATTCAAATAAAACGCAGTGTCCAAATTTCATAGCAATCGGTAAAAGCTTTTTAGAGATCGATTTTGTACAAACGAACATTTACGTTTTTATTTATATATAATCATTAAATAGGGAACATTTCTAAAAGATACAAGTGAAACTAAGATCTGACATGAAATGAAAACCTAATGTTTGCTTGTATCTTTATAAACTTTATAAAGTAAAAACTACTTCGCAACAATCCGCGACCAATATTTATGATGGTATATATGTTGTCATGGTGCGTGTCTTGGCAAGATATATACCATCATATATTGGTCGAAGATTGTTGCGAAGTAGTTTTTTCCTAACTTTAAAGCATGGGTTTCCCCGCAAAGTAACGCCTGATACTATTAAGTATGTAATTAGTCGCCGGGAGGTTATTACCACCTGAGAACAAGCCCGGGCAAAGAGGGAGCCCTCGAGACCCGAATTCCCCCTCCCCTCCCCTCCCGCCCTCTTCTGTGGTGCAGCAGTACTGTGGAGTATGAGAGGCCTGGCAGGGCAGGACGTGCCACTTTCGATTCGTCGTAAAGAAATCCTTGATTGAGATCGTCCTACTGTAAATAATGCTGGTCTTATTGGCCGACATGGCAACAAAACGCCGTCAACAACATCATCTCCTATATAGGGTCACGTAAAATGTAAGATTGTCGTAGTTAGTTCAATCCATGAAAACACGCTCCACCCTTCTTCGCGAGGAGAAAGCTCTTTGTCTCGTTCTTTCTTTCTCTCGCTCATTCTCTGTAAGTCCATCTCTCTCCCTCTCTCTCTCTCTCTCACACACACACACACACACACACACAAATTATTATTCTCTCTCGTCATTAGATAATATTTATGTGCATGTGCGTACATTTTTAATCGGTCTATCGTTATGTGGCCTTACTTTAGCACTACATCGTAAATTTGCATTGTGAGCGATAGAGGCGAGTCATCGTGGATTGAATTATCTCGTAACAAAATGTTCTTGTAACTCCATAACTACATCGAATCCTCGGTAGAGATCAACTTATTAAAAATGTAGCGCGTATCGAAAGCACGTCACTGTGTTTGCCTATAAGAAGAATGAAAAATACATCGCGACGAATTCCTAGCAGTTTTTATAACATCCAACAGACGGGCAACAGTGAATACGCTGATTTTATTATTAACATCTTTAATTATGCCTACTTCAAATTCGCCTATTTCAATGGTTCCTGTCTCAGTGATGTCTATATCAATGATGGCTATTGTAATGACGTTTTTTTAAATTATGCCTATATCCACAAGACAATGCCTGTACCAACGATACCTACACCCACGATGATCATTTGAAAGAGGCTCATTTAAATTATGCATATTTTAATTATACTTATATCAAATGCACCCTATATCTTTGATGGCTATATCAAGGCTGTCTATATCAGTGATGCCTATATCAATGCTATCTATATCACTAATACTTATAGCAATGCTGTCTATATCAGTGATACCTATATCAATGCGGTCTATATCAGTGAAGCCTATATCAAGGCTGTCTATATCGCTGATACCTATATCAAGGCTGTCTATATCACTGATAATTATAGCAATGCTGTCTATATCAGTGATGCCTATATCAATGCTGTCTATATCAGTGATGCCTATATCAAGGCTGTCTATATCACTGATACTTATAGCAATGCTGTCTATATCAGTGATGCCTATATCAATGCTGTCTATATCACTGGTGCTTATACCAATGCTGTCTATACTGGTGATGCCTAAAGCAATGAGAATAATAACTACAATATCGGAATCATTAATAGTATCGGCGACGGTAAGATCGCTGTCATGTCAACCAATTGTAAATATTCTTATGATGAAGTAAAACGCATGTGAAACATTTATTATTATGATGAGAAACCGACGTTAATTAAATTAATTAATTGTTATCAACACAGAATGCGTAACCCAAATACACTTATTGATTTTTATATACCACGGTAATTTACCTCGTATGTAATTTCTTATTGATCCTGGAGATTTTTCGGTTACGGCAGCCGAAAAGATCTAAAATCCACTATAAATCGGATTCAATTTTAAGATCACAGATAGTCTTGCTCTGGCAATGAAGAATGAATAGTTGTAGCCAAAAAAATAAGTATACTCGGTAAACGCTCTGCGGTATAAATATAAAGACGATTGTTCCTTTACAATAATTACGGTGTAGGAAACTGAAATAGTACTTAATACGTCCAGCGACTACTTTAAATTAATTACAAAGAGCGTAATAGATAGTAGCTTAGGTTATCATTAGAGGAGTTTTTAATGGCTATTCTATAATTCGCAGTCTATAATTCCTGCCGAATATAAAACACATCGATAACGTTATTTTTAATCATATCAAAATTATAACGTAATAATAGATGACGGTTCCAACAAATCTTTTTTTTGTCTAACACAGCCACAAAGACACGCAATTACTGGTAGACGCACCTAAACAAACACGTTCGCCAAAACATACATACACACATACGCACGCACAGACCACGCACACGCGAACACATATACACGCGCTCACACACACACACACATACACACACCGCACAAATTCACTCATGCACGCACACACACACACACACGCTCATATGAACAAGCACACACATATGCACACGCGCTCACACGCACGCAATTACAAACATTCGGTAACGTAAACCTAGACGGTTGTAATTTATTTTATAAATTTTATTTGCTTTAAAAATTACAATATTCTAATTACTACGGATTACATTAATCACTTTGGGACACGGCTCGCAGAAAAGTTTTGTACTACGATTACTTAACATTGTAGTCAATTATTTATAGATTAAAATGATAGTAGTTTAAATCGGTACGTTTTTCTACACTATCGGTACAAACATTAACATTACGAATACATGAAAACCTCAACTAGTTCACTTTTTCACGATGGTATAAAACCAACACACAATCCATTCAGAATAACTCAAATTATAACCGAACGAAGATAGGACATTATAAATATAGTCTTGTGTTGTATATATACTTTGTGGCATGTTAACGTATATGTGAACTTGCGGTCTTTCGGATAAACATGTTTTAAAATTAACCAATTTATATTTTGCTAAATGGCAATGTCATAATCTTATTTAAAATAACGCTTGTGCATCTTGTCCTTATGTAAAAATTTAATTAAATGCATTAGAGCTATTCAAGAGATTTTGTCGCTAGCCTTTATCTAAATTGACCACTGGGAACTGAAACAAAATGAAAACAATAAAAATTAACAAAACAATGGTAATGGCAAATTAAATAAAAAAATATAAATTGTTAAAAAAATTGAAATCTGCTGATATGAAGAAATAAAAAATTAATATTTTTTTTTACAACGAAAACAAAAATATGAAAAAATATTATCAAGATATTAACTTGTATATTATTTCTTTTATTTCTCATAGATAACAGACTCGTAATAACAAATTGTTTAACAAACAGTGCATTACTCGATAATTTATATTGTTTGTAGAATTGAGAACATCCAAAGTGTAATTTCTCAAACAGAGATCCAACGAGTAGCTTGTAGAAGCTATACATTAGTACTACGAGTACTACCAGTATTACTTCTAGTACTACTAGCATTACTACTATTAGTACCAGGGGTACTGTACTGTACGGGTATTCTGTTGGCCGGAAAATAATATGTAACAAAAATAAATTAACAAAAAAAATAAGACCCTATACAACACCATTGCTATGCAAAATAATATCGACAGACACCGTCCCTTGAAAATGTTACCTTTAAAAACTCTCAACTAGTTAACTCCTTAATTACATGTTTGGAACAGCAAAATAAAAAAATAACAGTCACACATTCCACTTCACAAAACGCAAACTTGCACTCTAACCAAACTACATAGAGTGCATTATTAACTTCACTCGACGAATATATAAAGCTTTATATTTAATTCTCGGAACGCTATAAAACTTAACGACTTTATCTTCGTCCAGCGGACACGGGCTCCATGGAGTCGAAGTTATTATATTCATTATTATAAATATTTGTTATACGCCCTACGGTAGTACGAAGATACGTCGCTATTCTCAGAATTAACGATGCATCGATCTCTTAGTTCTCGGGTATTAAGATGATGGCCTCGCTTGTAACCCGACAATACTTCTTGTTGTATACCCGACGACCTCATATTTCTCCCTATTGCCATGTTAAATGCTGGTGTGTTCTGATTTGAAGAGTGTGACTAGGTAGGGACACATACATGAGACGTTCCAACTTAATCTTCAGGGGTAGCGATGCATTTGTTGACGATCTCAGAGAGGACTTCGATCGTGTTTGTTTTATGGGCTGCAGTGACCACTTAACATCAGGTGGCCTGCACGCTCGTTTGCTGCTCTTCTCACATAAAAAAAAACAATTCGTTCAATACTGCTATTATGAAGCAGAGAAAGTGTGCCGCAGAAATGCCTCCAGAGATAAACCACGAAGGCTTCTACCATATTTAATTATATTAGAAGGGCTGACTTTTTTACATAAACTCAAAACCTTAAATTGGACTCACCTGGGCTTAGCCGGCCTCCTATAGGGCCTCGCGTTCCTGTACACGTGGCCGTCCTGCGAGACCAGAGTCCCGCGGGAGCTGGCCGGGCTCACGGCCGTGTGCAGCGACTGCGGGGAGCCAGACGATCCGGAGAACCGACGACCAAGGCTCCGTTCGTTGGTGGGTGTCAACTCGCCTGTTGGATGTGTCCATTATAATACACAGACAGTATAAGACGATAGAAGTGCGAAGGAGGCGTGGTTAACGCACGTAATTGAGTTGGACATGTTATGCCAGTTTTGACATAACACGCTGATCAAATAGAATAAATCCAAACTTATTATTAAGGTAACTCAAATTTAACATGCAAACATGCACTAAATATTAGGTGGCCCCTTGCGGTCAACGGGTCGGTCGGTCGGTTATGAACCGCAAAAAATGACGAATGGATGGTCCTCGGACTCCAGTGGCCACAGTTACCTAACAAAAACACTGACCGTCCGCGTCGAGGCTGCCGATGGGGGTGCGACGGGAGAGCTCCGGACTGCCCCACGGACTGAGCGCGCCCAGGGGGCTGCACAGCCCAGCAGTCACCAGGGTGTCATCCTCCGACTCCGAATCTAGTCACGTTTATGACTAGTCTATATTAATATTATAAATGCTAAAGTAACTCTGTTTCTTTAAGTTTCCACGCTTGAGCTCCTCAACCAATTTCTATTAAATTGAGCAAGGAAATACATTGTATCGCGAGGAAGTACGTGGGTCATCTTTTGTCCCAAAAATAATAGACAGATATACTTTCGTATTTATAATATTAATATTGATCAATTTATCAATTCAAAATTAATTTAGAAGCGTGCCGAAATTCTGCATGTCAGATGGTTATGGTAAACAATGGGCCACGCGGGTTGTAATAATTAATCCTTGTTACTCCGAACAATGCTTTCAACATCTTGTGCCAACCAAAGTCTACTGACGTGGATATCGTAACCGATCTAGAAAGTGAGGCAACGCCGGGCGCCGTCCGGACCTATGGGTAACCGCTAGTGGCTACATGCCATGAGCGCTTCCATGCTTCGGAGGGCATGTTTGACCTGTTATCATTCGTTTGGAAACCCTATCGAACGCCTATGGGCAGTTTGAAAACATCCGATACAGTTTGGCCACTAACCTGTATCTCTTCCACCATTTTGCATGGGGACAGCGTGACGGAGTATGTTCCCTTCCTTCTCTAGTTGAGGGAAGAGACTCGCGCCCAGCAGTAGGACGTATAAGGTTTATTAATATCTTTCAAACAAAATAACATTTGGATCTTTCTTATAAAAATTGCGACACTGATGAACATTTAAAATACAACTGCAAACTTTTTTTTTATGTTACCAGAGTAGCAAACGAGTGTGCAGCCCATCTAATATCAAGTGGTCACGGCAACCCCCGTAGGCTGTCCATACATCCATCTAATCTCAAACAGGACTGAAGTGCTATCTGTAGATGTGAAGACTAAGACGGCCGCGCTCGCTGTAAGTATACCTGATAATCATACTTCTCCAACCGAAAAACAAGAATTGTTTCAAGGCAGATTATGATGGCAGCAGTGATGTCTCCACGGTTGGATTGTGGTTCCACCATCTATGGAACACACACGACATTAAAATATAAATGCAAATAATAAACTCACCCTCGTAAACATCGAAGAAGTTCTCTTTCGAATCGTTCTGGGACTGAGAAGCTTTTTTCTTTCTTTTGCTCTGTAATAATTAATTTGTATTACATTCTGTTCGTAATCAAAGATACACTAGACAACACCGAGCTACTTACTTATCCTACGCAGAAACGTTCCGTCAAAATGTGGTCAGGCGTTACCAACATTAGCCTGAACCCAAAAATATTAAAACGATTTTTTTTTTTATATTTTAGTATAATAGAAATGAGCATCAATTTATAATTATAATTTTAAATTCACAAACAATCATAGACTCCAAGTCCATGTGTCAGTGATAAATCACTTAATATCAAATCACATCAATGAATATTCGGTTGTATTCTTAAATACAAATTATACCTTAGTGAGTTCTTCGGCGACGGACATTTCCAAGGCGTGATGCGTGCGAGCCAGTGCCGCCAGCGCTTCTTCCAAAACTCTATTTCTCTCTACCTAAAAGAAAAATATATTTTTTTTTACTAGCGCGTTACATAGTTGAATCAACAAAGAATATTTATGAATAAAACAATATCACGCTTTTCTAGTAAAAAAAAAGTATTATCTTTCGCGAAGGCACGCACCTCCCGAGCGAGCGCCGCGGCGTCCCGGTCGCGCGCCTGCGCCACGAGCGCGGCGCAGTGCCGCAGCGCCGCCAGCGCGGCCGCGCCCGAGCCACACGCGTGCTGGAACCGCTGCGCGCCGGGACACGACAGGTTACGTTAGAGCTGGCTCACATCAGGCCGGACCGACAGTTTAATTAGGACGATACGTGTGTCAGAAACATATTGGCATATGTATTTTAATAGCACTGTTCGCCGAAAAGCGAGGCGCCAAAACTGGCGACATACATAATACACAACGACAGGACCGCATCTGTGGCCTTGGATATAACTCAGCCCTATTTGGAGTTCGCTACAGATGCCCATGGACAGTAGTGGCCTTGCCATGTGGACTGCAGGTCCGTTTTTTTATAGTTAAACAAGCCTGACGGGTCACCTGATGGAAAGTGGTTACCGCTGCTTACGAACATTTACAACACCAGAAAACTCGCAAATTCATAGCTATTTTTGCAACTTTCTTTAAGAACCCCAAGTCATAGCGCACCGGGAATGCCTCAAGAGGAAACTTGTTCCACATCTTGCACGTACACGGCAAAAGGAACCTGCAAACCGAACCGTGGAGGACAGCCACGGGTCCAGTTAATGTGGATGTAACTTCATCCTTACGTTTACCACTTCCATACCATAAAAAGTCTCCTAAAATTCAAATATGTTTTGCACGTGAAGATCGGTATGAAACATCAGCGAACCTGTCCTTTTCGTGACGTCATGCGCGCGCAGCTAAAAATTTCACTCCCAACTTTTTATCTTAACACGCCTAAAGAAATCGGTGTAACTTCACAGAAACAATTTACATAATACATTAATCCCAATACCATATAAGCGGAGTGATGCAGCGAATTGCCGACGTTCACACTCTTGTCGAGCGCCGCGATGATGGCGGCGCACTCCCGCAGCTGCGTGTCGAGCAGCGCCAAGTTGTTTGTGGCCGTCGTTAGAGCGTCCTGCATCGAACCTGTGGGGGAGGGAATATATGTTTTTCATGTGAGAACAGTTGCAATTTTGAAGATGGTGGCGTTATCCTCACCACCCTCCCTCTTCGGTCCCCCCTTATCGAAATACTAAATAATTTAACTGACCGAGCGGTTTGCATTCGTCCTCCAGGTCTTCGGTGGCCTCCCTCGCAGTGTCCGGGGACGCGCCAGCCCACAAGTAGTGCCCGGAGTACGCGATGTGCTCGTTCAGGGCGGTTATCCAGGACTGAAAAGGAACAGATCGACATAAAGTATCCGTAAAGAAAAAAGTAAAAGTATCCGTGTAGAAACAATATTGGCTTATAAATTGTATTAAAATGAAATGAAAATAAAAATATGAACATTTCCAAAAAGGAATAATAATGGGTGAACATGTTTACAGAATATTAACCGACATTTACAACGAATTGAACTGACGGAATGAATCTAGAAAATAATAAGTAAAGAATATATATGATATATTTTAAATTTGACACTAAAAAAGAAATAACAACTAAACAAGCAATAAATAACTTCATACAAATGTAGAAATATTTTTGTATAAATGTATGTACATTAATGTTATAGACACAGCGCGGCGACTCTGTTTTCCATCATCAAGTTAACGTCACAAACCTGCCGACAAGCAGACACGCTCTCGCCCTGCGGCACGGCGAGGCGGTGGCTATCCCCGTCGCTGAAGTGTATCAAGATGAGTGCGGGTTCGGTGTCCGGCGTGGTCAGCTTCGCCCCGTCGAGGTACTTTCGAGCCCGCCAGCGGCTGCCCTCGCGGGCGGCCTCTGCGCGGTTCCCGTAGTAGAGCAGTACACCGCGCTGGAGGACCGCCTGGTAAGTGGATTGAGAATAATCTATTACTTTACTTTAAATAAAAATACATCATCAGCATCATCATCAACCCATTATTATCCACTGCCGAGCACGGGTCTACTCTCAGAATGAGAAGGGTTAGGCCATAGTCCACCACGCTGGCCAAGTGCGAATTGGTAGACACCACACACCTTCGAGAACTTTACAGAGAACACTCAAATGTGTAGGTTTCCCCACTATGTTTTCCTTCACCGTTAAATCATGTAATAACTAATTGCTAATATACACACAACTTCGAAAAATTAGAGCTTCGTACGGGATGCGAACTCCGAAACCCTACTCGAGAGGCCGAAATCTTAGCACCAAGCTATCTTTGGTTACTGTCGAAATATTCGCAGTGTCTCGAAGTGTGTTGTGAATGTAAGGGATTAATAAATGCTACTTTGGTTAAATATTACATTGATAATATCGCTTCACACGCCGTAGCGATACAAATGAATAAATATTGTAATACAGCAGAGCAGGAGCAATTTTAATTTTTACATAAAATAGGATGAGAAGGTATGTCTATTCCACAATATATCACAATTGTAATATTTATTTGTAAAAATAAAATCTTTGAGCCTATTTTCATAAAACATTTTAACGTTATGAATATAAACTGTTCTGAAATTACAGTATATAACTAAATAAAGTCTGAAATAATATATTTTTACTTAATAAAATAATAACTAAGTAACTAATAACTAAGAATAAAAATTACAAGTTAGTGTAGCAATAAGCTAAATCTGATTATCACACAAACTCGTGGCAGCACGTGAGGTAGCGAAATACATAATTTATTTCTAGCTTCATCGTTCAAATAAACTCACCCAAACGGCCCTCCAGCCGAGGAACCGCGAGCGCTTGAGCAGCGGCCCCTCGAAGCGGGCGGCGGTGCGCTGCAGCCGCTGGACCGGCCTCACGCTCAGCACTTCGCGCATTTCGTTGTCCCTCGCCATGTCTATTGCCAACTGACCTGCAAGCGTCAATATCATGAGCATCGTTGACAACCACATTATTGTAATTACGTCGTTATCATTCACAACAACAACATAATTGTCATCAAAAGCTTTGTAACATAATTGTCATCAAAACCATCCTTTCCTTATCATCATTATCATCAAAACCACCATTATCATCAAACCCATCATTATCATCAAAACCCTCCTTAACATCATTACCACCATTATCACTATCATTATGTTCCTAATGTCGGATTATAAGAGAAAAAATATTTTACTTTTACAAATATTTAAAAATCTTCTTCGTCATGTTCTTATAACTGAGGGCAACAACATTCCTCCTTACTGTACGATTCTGTGAGAGATGCACGGTATACTGGAAGCTGGCATTTAAAAAATATCTGTCTTAATGTTAGAGTACCTAACATGTGTAGGTAACAAAAATAAAAGTGTGGACTGTAATTTTAAAAATATAATATTTCGTCGAATCGGTCTATCGCAAGCGTCATCGTACGCCCGCCGCTGCAGTCCGAGCGGCTGGCGTGCCGCGGAGCGGGCAGCCGCCGGCCGGCACCAGTCGGCCGCACATGTCCCGCTCGCAAACTCTTGAGCGAACACTTAATGTCTCACCACTATTGTTCCTTAGTGTGGTATCGACACCATTCTGCAGCAGCAGAACAGCGATCCGAGCATGTCCTCTGTACGAAGCGCAATGCAGACACGTGTTGCCTTGAGAGTCAACACAATTGATGTTCGGTGGGCTCGAACTGCATAACTGGAAAAGAAACAATACGGTTTCACATTCATAGCTCCACAGTAAAAAATATATGTTATTATATTATACACCTTAAATATACAGATAATCAGTGCTGAATTATTTAGATTTATGCCTAATCCAATATTGAATGCCTTGTAGACAGAGCGGCATTGTGATTATCATTCTGTCAGTTGCTTGATATTATTATCAGTTATTTTAATGTTCAAAATTGACTTTTACAGTCTTCTTAAGAAAATGAGTATGACTTAAAATAATTATGCGCTTTCCAAATTGTGTATAAATATTCCGTCGCATTGCTAGTACTTGGTATTGGCGTACGACTTGTCGTTAATACAAAGTTGATGCGAACGACGTCGTGTAATCTTAGGTAAACGTAACGGTTTCCTAACCGCTTCAAGCTGATTCCGCATGGAAATTAATTATGCATTCCCCGCCTATCTGCATTCGAGTACCATATTAGAATATGATGCAAACCTCCCCAGCTGCGGAGAAACAGCCCAGTAATATTACATAAAATAGCGTGACATTAATGCTGGCAAAATATGCCAAAATTGGCATAATTTTATAACTATGCCAAATAGAATTATTATTATCATTTCCATCTTTTCCAATGGGTAAGATGAGCCGGTTATCCGACTACGCGGATCAAGCCTACAACGAGGAAGCTGTTTCCTATAACACTAGATTTTCCTCGTAATTGGGTTGCTGACGTTTGTAAATGTGTTTGTGTAGATAGGGGAATATATATGTTGATTTTATCATAGTCATCATCATCATAATCAGCCCATTATTATCCCATTGCTGGTTACAGGCTCAGAATGAGGAGAGGTAGGCCATAGTCCACTATACTGACCCAGTGCGAGCTGGCAGACTTCATATATTTTTGAGATCTTTACGGAGAACTACCTCATACGTACATACGTTTCCTCACGATGTTTTGTTAGTGATAATTCTATAATAACTAAAAAAATAATCAAAAATCCGATTTCTAAACCCTGAACCATGAGAAACCTCACCCGGCAACCAGCCTAAGAAACCTCAATCTTACCACTAAGCTATTGCTTTATACCCTCTGCGGTAATGTAAATTCAAATGTACCCACCAGTTCCTGTATGACATCGAGATGGCCCTGCTTGGCGGCGGTGAGCAGCCGCAACTCGCGAGCGTGCCGCTCGGCACGTTGTGCGGCCTCCAACAGCCGGCGCACGCCGCGCGTGCGGCACGCGTCGCACGCCGTCCGCCCCTCACCGTTCATTACGTGGACGTCTGCTTTGTGCTTCAGAAGAAGGATCACTAGCTCCTGTGGTGTAATTAAGCTCTTGTAACACGTGAGAGCCGTGATATTAAACAACAACATCAGGCTAGTAGATTCTATATTTCAGGGTGTGAAAAGAATCATTAGCTCCTGCCAAGTCAAGAACGACAGGTGACAGTCGTGAGCGTTACGTTATGGAGCGTTTTACGTGTGACTGCGCCGCCGACCGTCGCTGCTGACCACGCCGCCGGCCAGAATCGACCTGCCGGCCAAGTGGCCTCTTTCCTGGGCTATCTATGTACTTACTGAAGTGGATGATAGACTGGACGTTTTCTCATGCAACTTGAGTGAGTTCGCAAAACTTTTGCTTCACAGATTATGCAAAAAGCATTAAAATACTATTTGAAACACGTAATTATTAAAATTATAGTTATTAAATTTTGTACTAATGCTACTCGATCGCATTGAATTTTAAAAAACAAATAAACGTCAGGGGGCCTTCATGTTTGCTAAGTCTTTAATATTATAAAAGTAACTGCTCTACAAATTATAATGATTAGACGGCATTCAGTCTCACACTAGAACTCCTTGTTAGTGTCCTGAATGACAAAGACATGTATAAAAACTCCCATACCCAACATATTTTACATAAAAATGTATATACTCTTTTTGGAATATCTCATCTTTGAGTTAAGTAACATTTTGAGAATATGAGATTTACTCATAAAACAGACATTCTATGTGTTTTCATTCATTCATAATGAAACAATTTTTAGTAAAAAAAAGCAATAATCAATAAAAAATGGATTTTTATCTCTATTCAAAATTTCATATTAAATTGAATTGTGCCACTTGTATATAATCACAAAATTTATTATGTAAGTTGTCATCATCAACTCATTAATCTCCTGCTGCAGGGTACAGGTCTCTTCTCAGAATAAGAAAGATTAGGCCATAGTCTAGCATGTTACCAGTGCAAATTGGTAGTCTTCAGACACCTTCGAGATCAGTTATATATGTATGCTGCCTCACAATGTTTTCCTTCACTGTTAAAGCAAGTGATAAATAATTTCTAATACATACATCACTTCGAAAAATCAGAGGTGCGTGCGAGATTAGTACACTGGACATCCAATGTCGGAGCCCAGAATCTTAATCACTTGGCTATCACTGTTTTAACACTACTTATTTAAACAATAAATTCAGTAAAATGGCAAATATTAGTACTACTAATTTATCTTCAAGTCTTTCTTTCTTTTTTAAGATTTATAAATAAAAGAGGCATTAATCCTAATAATTAGATCATACCTCATTCCCGATAAACGAAGCCTTGTGCAAGGCTGTGTCACCACTGTCATTAACATCATCCACCTTAACACCTGCCTCAAGTAATGCCTCTACAACATCCTTGTGACCGAAGTATGTTGCCAAGTGAAGGGGTGTCCATCCCAAGTTACTTTTGCTCTTGCCTAAAAAAGGAAACAAAGATATAAACACTTGAATACTGTACAAATGAAATGTATCCATATTTGTAATGTAACTGCATGGTGATGTATACTCTGGTTTATACCAATTGAGAGGATAGACTCGTGTCTAATAGCAAGACAAAAAAGTGGTTACTGTCATAAAAATACAATATGAATTCATATAATATTGAAACAATATTATATAGAAAATTTTGTTTTTTATATCGATATTCATATCTATTTCATTTCTCTATTATTACCAGTCTTAATAATACATAGCACTAAAGTAAATAAACATTAAAAATAAATAAACAGGTCTTTTATAAATTCAGGTTTTATGGTCATCGATATTACAGCAATGACAAGCAGCCTGTGAATTGAAACAAATCATTTGCATCAAACATGAAGCAACACAAATGTTTTGTTGTGGTCATATTCAATACAAAAGTATATAATATTTTTCAATATAAGAATATCATATGAGTAAGCTGCATAGTATGTACTAGTGTCATTTCTAATAAATCATGAGTCAATTGACTTAGCATATTAAGTTACAATAACATACACTACACCACTTCCTGCTTCAATAGTAGTCATTCCACTTCATTGGTTAATAAAAAATTATATATTTTACTAGTAACTAAAAAGATTTTTTTTCATGTCAGGGGTAAATTTTGAAAGTGAACCCAATTTCAGAGGGAAATTAGGTTGTGAGACTCTTATTTACTAAAACCTCCCTGGCGGCAGCACATGTAGGATCTACAAAGGAATGGACCTGTGTTTGCCTGGCATGGTCAATTGCTCAAAACCCTGCTCTTCCATGATACACTCAGCTCTTTCATTGTACAATCAGCCAACTAAAGAGACTTGCAAAGAAACTAACCCTCATTCTGCATATTTAGTCGGTTATTGGCCGGTATCGAAGGTGCACCACTCTTACTTATAGTAACCTACAGATGTTAAAATACTTTTAATGATATTATAGATGTATGTATAATTGGTAAAAACTAGGATACCCTGGGTTCAACAACCCAGACCAGAGCAGACCCTATGGTTTAATCTCACAGAACACTCTTAGTATCAGGTTTGTATGTTTAGGAGTATTAGTACAGGTCTTAATGTCAAATCATATTATATCAAAGACGGTATCCATTTGAGAGGTTCTCCAAGCACGATATTAACATATTTAAAGCAGTCTCATTCAAAGTTTCATTTCAAACTCAAATGTACATTGTGTGACTTAATAATTTATATTATCTTTTTATAACTAATTTTTGTGTATATAAAAATAAAAAAGAGCAATAAGGTCAGAATATATTTGATATAGAATTATAATACAGTTTAGAATATAGACCAACGACGTAGGTGCAAAAAAAGATTGTACTAGAGAGCTTTTTGGTTTAAGGGTACCTTTGCAGTCTATGTCCAATGTAAGTTTTCCATCTTTTTTAGCTTCAAGCATAGCCTTCACCACCGATATTTCGCCATGCCTCGCAGAGTACAGCAATGACTCCTCCGCTTCCAAATTAGGAGAGTCCTCCTCAGGAGAAGACATTTTTAAACCAAAATATAACGCAGTTTCTTACTATTTTCAGCGATTTGTTTCCACTGTTAATGTTAAAATCAAATGAAATTTATACAGAACTATCAAGTCATTTTACATTTATTTCCGGAATAAATAATATTATCCTCACGACTGTTTATATATTTTTATCACAAAAAAAATCTAGTTTTGTGTTGTGTTCACGAAAATTGTGAACATAGAATGATATCAGTGTCAGTAAACTAAGCTATTTTGCAGTTGTAGTCAGTTGACAGTAGTTTTAGATGATTAGTGACAACTGACAGTATTTACTTGTCTATAAACATAAAACTTCTTAGATATAATATCATATATGACATTGCGTATTGTTTGTTTTTAAAGTTATTTCTAATGTCTAAGAAACTTATATTGAAAGCAGCTTTAATTATATGAATGTTTTAAGTTTCTGATTTTTAGTATATTTATTATATAAATAAAAGTATGACTTTCTTCTTGGCTCCGTGCTTGGATCCTACCTTTACTCTCAAATGTCATAAATTATTAAAAAGTCGGAACGTCTGTCTCATGTCACAATTCCAAACCCAACAAAAACTCAACATAGCAGTTATAGTGATTATTTTTGTTTATTTGTAGTTTTGTAATAATCCGTTTAAAAAGTACCTAAAATTATTTTCCGGTGTGGGCGCTATCGTGCAGACCGTTGTTTTAGTTACTACAAAAAAATGTAAATGTCTTTTACAAAACCTACCAGAGAACTTAATATTTAAAAACGTTAAAAATAATTAAACTGTAAGCAGTAATTCCAAAAAATTGAGCCTAAATAAACTGAGATAATGTCAGATATACAAAATCGCTGTCGTATCTGTTTGGAACAGGGATCGAATCATGTTTCTGTTCTCGGGGACCCCACCATATATTTACACATAAAATCATGTTTGTCGATCAATATCCTGTCAAATGATGATCTGCCTAAAAAAATATGTACTTCATGCGTGTCACATCTGCGTGAATTTTACAATTTCCAATTAAATGCAAAATGTTCGCAAGACTGGCTGGAATCTATTTTAAACGAAAAGAAAAAATCTACAGAACTGAAGCTGCATGTGCAGCCTTTACCAGATTGCGAATATAATTCAGATTCGTTACTAGAATTTTTAAATAACACTGCCAATATTGAGGACTATTTGAACAACCTTGGCAAAGATGAAATCCCTTCTATTGTAAATATTCTAAATTGTACTGCAGAAGCATCGACTGACAAGTCGGCAATAAACCAGAAAACCAAACTGTCTAGTCCAAAAAAGAAAGAAACCTCAACAAAATCAACATCATGTATCAACATGGACATTGATGTTTTAGATTCGGACATTGAAATTGTCCATGAAATATTAATGAAAGAAACTGAGCCAAAGAAATGTCCTTTGAGGAATGTAGAGGATAAACTCACATGTTTTGGATGTACAGAATTGTTTGAGAATGTGAATAAACTTTACTCTCACCTCAGTGTCTGTGATATGGCATTGAGAACTTGCATACAATGCAATATGCTCTTTGATTCTAAGGTCAAACTGAAACAACACACATTAACACATGGTACTATTGCACCATTGACATGTAATTGTAGTAAAACATTTGATAGCCAAGAGGCATTTTTACAGCACTATAAAACATGTAATTTAGATCATACATCCTCTATAGGATATATTCACCAATGTAAAGAGTGTGGTCAGACTTTTCAGAGAAGGTTCGAATTATACAAACATGCTAAGAAACATGTTATGGCTGCTCAGAAAAGGATCTGTGATGTGTGTGGCCACTCGTTTATAGGAGACGTAGAGTTGGATAAACATAGGAAAGAAGTTCACGGTGTACCTATTGGTTTATTATATAAGTAAGGAGAAATATTTTTTATGTAATGACAATAGTAAATAGGTAATCGCAGGTTCATTGTTATCCCATTACTGCCACTGCTGGGCATGGGCTTTGTTTCAGAATGAAACGTTAGGTTCATAGCCCACCAGGTTAACCAAGTGCAGATTGGTAGACTACACATACCTTTGAGAATTTTACTAAAAACTCTCAGATGTGTAGGTTTCTTCAAGATGTTTCCTTAGCTATTAAAGCAAGTAATGTATAATTTTGAATATTCACATAACTTCAAAAAATTAATGGGATTTGAACCGTGGATCCAATCTTACCACTAGGTTATCATTACCTCTAAAGAATAATTCCAGCCTTTCTAACTTTATAAAAAGCTTGTAATAATGAACTTCTATACAAACTTTCGTCCCCCATTAAACCCCCTGAACTCCCCATTACTTTGACAATCCTTTTATGTGTCTTGTTTGCAAAGCACTTCTCCAATTATCTCAATTTCTTTGTTTTGTTGTCATACCAGATGAATATAAATATATTTCTGTTTCAGGTGCAAAATATGCTCACTGACCGGAAATAATCGTAAAGAAATCTATCAGCACATCCAAAGACATCTAGATTTGCAGGAAATGTATCGGCACCTGTGCGAGCACTGCGGCCGGAGTTTCTCAACCCACACAACTCTGTTGCGTCACTCTCAACAGCATGCGCCTACACATGTTCACAGATGCAAGCTCTGCAATACAACGTTTACAAACAAGAATTCCCGGGATCAACACTTCCTTCAACATACAGAAACAGTCATGTGTGATAAGTGTGGCTTGAATGTGTTCAGTAACAAATTAGACATTCACAACTGTACTTGACCATACAAGAGCAGTTTTAGCCTAGTGGTATGAACTACAGCCCCTCATCCTGGACATTCTAAATTTAAATCTTAGATCGTCATAGGAACGTCATGACAACGTCGTTCGTCATGGAAAATACCACCGCCGCTCTTACAATCTTACACTAATACACGTACGTATAATAGAAATTAATTATTAATTCCTTCAAGGCTGAAAGAAATCATCCCAAGAACCTATCTGCTTCGGCACAATAACATAATCATCTTACAATTGGTTCAAATCCCAGCCAGGCAGATATTTAAAAGATGAATTTATAGTTCTAGTTATGGGCTTGTATACTTGTGTGTTCACAGTATCCACATCACGGTAATGTTAATGTGGGGCTAATTAAGACTATATTTCTTTTTTAGAACTCAAGTCTTGTAGACTGTAAAAGTAGTATAATGGCTAAAAATCATTGGCATAACTAAGATGGTTGCCAGGCGGTCGGTGACCACTCCAGAATTACAGACTGGGTGTATAGGTAGCACTTGGTAACTAAATGGAACATCACAATATGCCGCAGGACATGTCTGGGCATTGTCACTAGTATGGCTTGAAACTAGTCTAAACTGGATCTATTTGATTTTGAGTTATTAACTTTTTTTTGTTTTGTTTGTAAAGTAGAAAACGAGCATGTCGGCCGCCTGATGTTAAGTAGTCACCGCAGTGGACATCCACATCCATCCCCAAACAAAAACGAAGTTCAGTTTAAGGTTGTATATGGATGCGTCACTACTTCTGAGGACTATGATGGTCGCCTCGCTACATGTGTACCT
>DWKL01000410.1:0-19338 GCA_018249415.1 Phareas burnsi | reverse complement strand
TTGTTTGAGGTTGGATGTGGGTGTCCATGGGCTGTGGTGACCACTTAACATCAGGTGGCCTGCATGCTCGTTTACTAAAACATAAAAAAAAAACTTATTGACAGCATCGTATACAAAAACGAGAGAGCACTAGACCACGTCCTTTGCGATGGTCAATTGGAACGGCAATAAATCTCATATATATATTTTATTTCTGATCAGTCCTAATCATCATTCTACTGCTGTTACCTACATTTAGTCGCATGAAGCATGTTACAAAAATGTATTTGTTTATTATTTTTATTTTTTCAGTCAAAGTAATATGTTTGGATTATGTCTGACAATCTACACACATCCAAAATCATATTATACATCTAGACGCATGCATTTCTATCATGGATAGACCGAAACCGGTACATTCACCGCATTCCATAAACAAGCACTCACAAGTTATGTTCTCATTAACGCAGCCACCGACTACACGCCTGTGCAGCCTCCCCACATTATTTATATCAGTATTTTGTTCTGTTTACTTATAGCTGATCCTGTTAACGAATGTTAGCCGCGTAGAAATGTTACAGTTTTACTCGGTGACATTCGGTGACGCGGTGTTCACTGTCCCCACGCGGTATACCGAGCTAGTGCGGCGCGGCGCGGGCGCGCAGGGCATGGTGTGGTAAGACTGGCGAACACAACGCTTGGATGCTTTAACCGTTTTCACCCTTCCGCCTGTGGTTGTAAGGACTAATATCGTGTGGTGCGTGACGGTTGATAATGCGGTACACGGAGCGATGCGCGCGCGGTACATTGTCATGTTTATTATTTCAGTCATTGTCTTGTTGTATGGATTAAAATCGATTTAAACCGCTCGATAATGCGATACACTGAACGATGCAGGAGCGTGAGACATTGTTCTGTTTCCCGCCTCAACTCCTTATTGTCTAGTTGCAAGGATAAAAGCTGTTTGATATGTGACGTTTAATAATACGGTACACTCGATCGCGATCGCGCGCGGTACATTGTCTTGTGTACCATTTCACCTCTTGTCTAGATGTATGAATTAAAGTCGTTCGATATATGGCGGTTGATAATGCGGTACACTGGGCGATGCGGGCGTGTGGGAAATTGTCGTGTTCCCAGTTTTTACGGGTTGTTTGATATGTGATGGTAACCAATGCGGTAATCCGAAGTAGTGTAATTCGCTGCGGATGCGCATATGACTCGTTTGTTGTTTTTACCGTTTTGATTCTCCATGTCTATTTATAAAGACGAATATTGTTTGATTCGTGGTGAAATTAATGCTAATACGTTTCCTTTCAATAGCCCTACAGAGGCACTTACACGTTGTTAGTTATAATATTGTTGCCCTTAAATTTACTGCCTATGCGGTACCCTGAACTAGTACGGTGGAGGCGCCCAGAAATTGTTAAACCGTGATTACTCTAATATAATTCGATCGGTGGCGAATAAGTAACAAAGACTTTAATGAAAGGATGCAAGCGCAAGCAAGTTCGTCGCTCCTACAGTTTTCACTGTGCCGCTTATGCTTATAAAGAAACTTAATTAAAGACTTAAATAGTTTGATGCGTACTGTTCACGCTACGTAATGCGGAGCTAGCGCGGCGCGATGTGGGCGCACAGGACAAGTTGTTCTTGCACCTTGCTGCTTTTCAAATTATCAGGGCTTTATTTGTAGGGAACAGTGTCGTTACATTTGAAAATGCGGTCGTGAGCCTTATACAGTTTTTACGATACTGTACGTTCTCTGCGGTGATTGGAATCATAAAATATCTTTTTGTAAGCTTTAATTTTCCACTTCCTCCCCTTAACATCGTAATACCTACTAAGTTTCCCATTAAATATTTACATTTAAAATTTTATATTGTTCTTGGCGGAACGGATAAATTTTAAATGCAATAATCTCTTACGGTCGCGTTATATTTAAAGTTAAAAAGCTCGAAATAATTTTGCTCAAGTTCCATGTAACCGGAAATAAATTTCCTTCATTTGCCACTGGGAATATTAAATAGGGGTACGACGGCGCGTAACACTCTAATTCATCTGGCGCTTACCGTGCGAGGTCCCAGGCGACCATAAACCTTCTTGACTAACTCATTGCGATTGTAACTGTTACTACATGTGTAAAAATCTAACTTTACGTATCATCATGTACAAATCTCTGCTGAACACGTGTCTCCTAATTGAAGCCTAATAACTGAATGGGTAAAGCAGTGTTAGTAGTGGGTAGTGGTCCGGAATTCAAATCCAAGGTACCTGTGATTCATCGAAGTTATGTGCGAAGTTATGTGAAATTAATTATTACTTTTTTTAAACGGTGAAAGAATACATTGTAAATAAATAGTCCTCAAAATTTTCCTTAAAGTTTCTAAAGGTTTTTCTATCAATCGGCACTTGGTCATAGTGGTGGAATGATGATTGTTCTCATTCTTAGAGAAGACCCGTGCCCACGAGTGAGATTTTAATGAGATGTTGATGATGATGAGCTGTGTGATGCTTCAACAGTCCACCACGTTGCTCCACATTTCCTGTTGGTAATGTTTTAGTGTTTTTTTATGTTTAAGGTTGCAAACGAGCATGCATGCCACCTGATGTTAAGTAGTCAATGAAGCTCATGGACATCCACATCTAATCTCAAACAAAACTGAAGTTCTATCTGAGGACGTACGTAGATGCGTCACTACTCCTAAGAACTAAGATGGTTGCCTCGCTGTAAGTGTGCCTGGCAACCACACCTCCCCAACCGTATCCCAAAAATTCCTTCACGGCGGATTATAAAGGTGGCGGTGGTACTTCTCCGGACAAACTATAGTTCTACCACCTATCAAAGGTCTGTAACTATGATGTGATATTGATTATATTTAATTATTGATGCTTGGTACTTAAAATAATATTTAGATGAATCTATTTGTGTAATTATTAAAGTTAATATTTTGTTTATCCTGTTTTTGCCAAATCCAAAATATTATTATAACTTGTCTATACTAAATCTGTTTGCATGGCTTTCTAATAAACTTTTATTTATCTTTATTCAAATGAGATCAAATGTTATTTTATTTTATTGTTATGTTAGATATAATTTTATAAGTTGATGTTCACTTTCCCGAGAACTTTATACATGAATAATTGTGTGACCCCGGGCTGAACCTAAATATTTCTCTCTTTACAAACATTAATAATTACGAAAATTTCGTTTCGTATTGCCCATCTGGCGTTCTTCCGGACCGAATTTGAGTTTTTACCCAAAAGTTACAATGCGCTAACATTTTTCTCGAGAAATTATTTGAACTCTTCGCTGTTTCGTGGGCGATGGTTGCGAAAAATTACGCACGATCCGTACTGCCGTCCATTACGTGCACTTAGTGCGATATGCACTAACGACCAAGAATATGGCAATCAAAAGAGACTTATTTCTAAGCGCTACAACGCTGGGTTCAAATCTTGGGAAAACAATTTTTAATGAATTTAAGGAATATGTCAACCAAATGTCCGATTCTGTTCTTAAACTAAAATACTTATGTTTTTATCTATATAACACGAACCTCTGTTTATTGTTGTATTTAGTGTTGAGAATAAAAGCTTGTTAATAATGTACAGAACCGACCCGTCAATCTCAAATATAGGATTACGCTTTGCTGACGTCACGTATACATATCGTGCCCATATGTTCAGTTTTAAACGGGACTGTCCCTTTTTTCGGCACGTCCTCCCGGTGTCCCTAAAGAATACTTTGGAGCACAAAATTTTCCCATTTGTAGCAAAGGGTCTAGAGTGGACTATTTTTAACTGAATTTAGTGTACAAATAAAAGCTCAAAATATCTCATATCTCGAAAACAAATTTAATGTTTGCCCAAAAAATCTAATTTGTTTCTGAGAAAAATCTCATTAGCCCTATGAGTGTGTAAACGTGTAAATATTATAAGATATAAATAATATAATTATTTTGTAATAAATATTTTAGACACATACAGTGTGTTTTTTATTGTGAATAAATAATTGTTGCCGTTACTTTGACAATGTCCCGTTTTTAATAAAATAAAAATGGTCATTTATGTATACACGGACGTGTTTCCAGCATGCATCCTGCATATATATGACAGCAACGGGAAGGCGTCAATATCTTTAACGACATATCTCTTCTGACGTCAGCAGTACATCGATCAAATTTAAGTGAGACTTCTCCCTCTTTCCAGTGCCGCATACGACACGGTGACGCAACAGAACGTGGCGATCAAGAAGCTGTCGCGGCCGTTTCAGAACGTGACGCACGCGAAACGCGCCTACCGCGAGTTCAAATTGATGAAACTCGTCAATCATAAAAATGTAAGTGTTTTTTCGACGGCCCGCTTGCCCAACCATGCCTGCGCCGACCTGCGATAGCTTTGGGTTCGACCCCGTTCACGCAAATGTTGAATTTAAACATCCGTTTGCTCGTTGTAAACAATTGTTTTTCATGCGTGTGTTCAAAGCGATCACAACACAAAGAATCGTAGCGTGAAGTTTCTTAACGACCCGCGTGACCAGTTCCCATACTTTTTCTGGTTCGATTCTGCTCAAGCAGATAATTGAAAGCAGAATATTTGTTCCGAGTTTCTATGCTTATGCGTTTGTGGATTCACGTGTATGATAAATTTGTGTTATTAGTGAAATTTCTAGTGTGCAACTATAAGAAAGTATTTAAATACAGCAGATGGTCTGCGTACCGATTTAAAATATCAAATATTGTTAATATTAAATGTCACAATATCGAATATATCGTGAGAAACCTACACGCGTAGACAGTACTCCGTAAATTTCTCAAAGATGTGTGAAGTCCACCAATCCCCGCTTGGCTAGCGTGGTGAACTATGACCTAACCCTTCTCATTCTGAGAGGAGACCCGCGCTCAGCAGCGGGATACTAATAGGTCGATGAAAGCTCTTGAACATCTTTTCATCATCAACCCATGACTCTTTCAACAGAAAAAAACAAGTGTCACTTCTCGAAATTGGGGTCAAAACCATAATCGTTGCTCTTTCGTTGCTAGGAAAAATAACTAATATGATTTAAAATTCGGGTTCAAACCATAATGGTGAATCTAATTAATATTTATCGTCTCCAGTCCTTGGACATTTCTTCATCATCAACACATTACTATTCCGGTGCCGGGCACGGATCTCTTCTCAGGTTTAATTAAGTCTTTGGTCCATAGAAATCCATGTTCTTTATTTTCGAAACTACCTAAAAAATCATCGATTTTCAGATAATCGGTCTGCTAAACGCATTCACGCCACAGAAGAGTCTCGAGGAGTTCCAGGACGTTTATCTGGTGATGGAGCTGATGGACGCGAATCTCTGCCAGGTCATCCAGATGGACCTCGACCACGAGCGGATGAGCTACCTCCTGTACCAGATGCTTTGCGGCATTAAGCATCTCCATCTCGCCGGAATTATACATCGGGTGAGTTTTGAATTTCTTTTGCAATTCACATGATTTTTGTGACTTTGGATGTAATTATGATGGGATATACCATTCATCTCACATATGATAGGTGAAAGCGATGGTAGATGCTGGCTTTAGAGACTAAGTTGAAGCTAATATGACAAATGGCTACATTGTCCATACGCTCGAATAAAAAAAGACAAGGCTCAACAGCATAAAGTAGGATATTCCTCGTAATAGTTTTATTTATATTTGTCTCAATTCATCTTACACTGTTATTTTGTACCATAATTAGACTTGAAGCTTTTTAGTAGGATATTGGGATAAATGAAAGTCTTGTTTTATGTGATTGAATTGTAGTAGATTGGTAAACAGTATATCTGATGTTAAGTGATCACAGCTGCCCAGTGACAGCTATTGCCTCAACCTCAAGTTGGCTGTAGGTACATGTCCCGCAAGACACGATCAATCCATTACGTTGACACAAATCTGCACTCAATAAGAGTCCATTATAGATGTTTTCTTTGAAGAATTAGTTAAAGTGTATTATGTGTGTCCCATCAAACCAGAGCACAGCAGCGTTTAGTACCGCTGTTATAGCAGAATTTAGTGTGACCGTGATGTCTTCGAAATCGGACCACGCAGGCTTCTACTGACTTCAATTTAACCAACTTTTACAATACCATTTTGTTTTTTTCCATATCGTTCTCAATAAACCTTTGCAAAAGTGTGAGATCCACGGTTGCGACTTTTTTATGTTCCACTGCTGGGTACAGGTAGTTCCCCATTATTGAAGCGTTCTGCTCCAATAATAGGGAACTACTGGGGACTGGTGGAGAGTAAGAGATCCACAGTCCAGGTGAACCGTGACCGTGAAAAGATCTGAAGGGCTAACACGAGTGCGTGTCCGCGTCGCAGGACCTGAAGCCGTCCAACATAGTGGTGAAGAGCGACTGCACGCTGAAGATCCTGGACTTCGGGCTGGCGCGCACGGCCGGCACCACCTTCATGATGACGCCGTACGTCGTCACGCGCTACTACCGCGCTCCGGAGGTGAGCGCGTGACTGGCGGCGCGGTCGCCTGGGTCCTACCTACGGTTTATTTGTTATTTACCGACACGCGTGGCGCTGTCGTCACCACACCGACCTGAAGCAGAGGGTTCCGGGTTCGATTTCCGGCTAAACGGACATCTTAGATAGATAGATATCTGTTCTGGGTCTGGGTGAATGTATCCTCGTGTTTGTACGTGTCCATGGCTACCATTCAAGGAGCATGACATCTTCTGTCTGTCGAATATTTTTTACTATGACTCTTCCTTTTACGATCTGAAGTTATCCAAGTAGTTCGCGGGTGAAGTATAACATACGATTCCTGTTTTTATTATATCGAATTAATTTTTTTTTATTTAAAATGCTAGTTACTTTAAGTTATTGTTCGTAGTATTTTATGACGTCAATTGTTTAATTCAGTTCAAATTTAATTCAATGTTTAAAAAAAAAATCAGTGGTTGACGCCGAAGAAGTATAACTTGTTACATACGTACATAAGTCCAGCCAGCCCCCGGGCCAGCCAGCCCCCGGGCCAGCCAGCGGCGGCTCGTATCGGGTTTAGAGAATTTAGTATCGTTTTGGATGCTGCGCCCTGTTGAACTTTGCTTAACTCAAATTTGACTGTGTACATTGGAAATGTTACGCCGTCCATATACACTGAGGGGTTTTAGTTGCCTCGTGTGGTCGTAACGCCGAGCTGTGACTTCTGCCACTTCACTTTTTGCGGAACCACATAGTTATTATTCTTATTTTTATTAAGATATGACAATTTTAATTATAATTGTAGAGATTCTTGGATTTTTCTTTAATGTGTTATACAAGATTTTGTTACAATCGGGGCTTCAGATCACGCAAGGTCTATCGTCCGCAGGTGATCCTGGGCATGGGCTACACGGAGAACGTGGACATCTGGTCGGTGGGCTGCATCATGGGCGAGATGATCCGCGGCGGCGTGCTGTTCCCCGGCACCGACCACATCGACCAGTGGAACAAGATCATCGGTACGACCCACGTGTGTTGAGGATATCGCTCGGGGAACCGCGGCAGACAGTTTTATTAGCTGATAACCAACTGACCCCGGACACCTATCATATATCTCAATAGTATGGGTACATGTGTAGATATGAGGCGGGTGTGTGGTTACATTCGATGAGAGATTATTTTAAATAAGTGGTAGGTAGTGGTAGAGTTCGACAGACAAGGTGGCACCGCCGCCCTCATAATCCACCGTAAAGCGATTCTTATGTATCGGTTGGAAAGGTGCGGTGGCCGGGCACCTACAGCGAGGCGACCGTCTTAGTCCTCAGGAGCAGTGACGTATATACGTACGACTTTCGATAATATTTCAGTCCCGTTGAAGTTACATGTGTTTCCGTGGGCTGCAGTGGCCACTGCACACCGGGTGGCCGGCAGGCTCGTTTGCCATTCTTCAAACATAAAAAAATCGTAAGACAGCTCATAGCTCGTACAGATCGCTACCGATTACACCAATGACGTCAGTACGCCTGCCGTAGAACATCTGCCAATAGAAAAAGTCTAAGAATTATTCATACAGTAGTTTTCAATAGAATCGATATGACTGAAAATATAAGCGATATTCACAATTCAATTAAAAATTATAGTCATTATAGTCAAGGAAAAATTATAGTCTTTATTACGTCATTGTTCTGCGGCGTGTGCGGCGCGTGCCTTGCACGTTGTCGCGCCGCCGCCCCGCCCCGTGCCGCCCGCGCCGCCCGCGCCGCCCGCGCCGCCCGCCCCGCCCCGCGGACCCGCTGCGATGTCCTCTAACATCACCAATATCAGTCTTTATTTTTAAAATTTGGTTATCTTCCGCCGTTTTTAACCCTTTTTATTTGCTTTTCTTATCCTTACATTTATGCTTTATTGTTATCCTTCCGTATTATATTTTCTTTTATAATTATCTCTTTTATTCTTCTTTTACTGTCTTCCCTCGTTTTCCTATTGACTCCTCGTATCTGTTACCTTATTTCTCATTTCCTTCTTCTAATTTTCGTTCTCTTACCATTGCTGATGTGTGACCGATCCTGCAGCTGGATCTTAAACGGACAAATCTTAAAAATATAAGGAGTTGCCGTGCGGCAGTCTGTGGTATAAAGTAAGGGCAAGACTACTACCAGCGGACTGTTACGAAGTAATGTTGGCTTAACTTTATGATTAAATCATCAAGTCACAAGTGTTAGTGTCTGCATGTGTGCGTGTGTGTATGGCTGTGTGCACTCGCGTAATGACCGAGCGAGTGTGGTGTCCGCAGAGCAACTGGGCACCCCGTCGGCGGCGTTCATGGCGCGGCTGCAACCCACGGTGCGCAACTACGTGGAGAACCGGCCGCGCTACGCCGGGTACTCCTTCGAGCGGCTCTTCCCCGACATCCTCTTCCCCTCCGACAGCGGCGAGCACAACCGCCTCAAGGTCAGCTGGACTCTACCCGTCGTCCGCTGGAATGCCACCGAGACGCCCGCCCGGTCCCCGCTATGCCGACAGTATTCATCGGCGGCACCGTCACCACCGGCCTGCCTTCATATTCCACCGTGAAGCAATTCTTACGTTTCATTTGAGGAGGCGCGCTTGTCGGACACACCCACAGCGAGGTGACCTTCGCGATCCTCAGGAGTAATAACGCATCTACGCACGATCCCAGATAGGAATTTTATCTTGTTTGAAGGTAGACGTGGATGGCCATGGACTGCAGAGACCATTTAATATCAAATAGCCTACGCGTGCTCTTCTCACATAAAAAAACATAAAAGCGATAATTCCATACTGCGGTGTGAACTTCCTGCGGTATGCTACTCCTTGCACTTGCACAAGCGCGTAAGATAAAGCTAATATTATTTATAAACTTTTCATTGTATTCTGATGGCTGATATACAGTATTACACGAAGTGTATGTATTTTAAATAATTTTCATAATGGCTATACTTTATGCAAGCGTTTAGTTTACGTAAACTGAGATAAATCTCGGGTCACGTACTCACATTTGACTGTATTTACACAATACGTGCCTGCAATCGATCTAGATCAACATATCAATCGATCTAAATCGACATATCTATTGATCTAGATCAATAAATCAATTACTGTAGATAAACAGATCAATCGATCAATCAAGCTAGCTCATCAATCGATCTAGCTCAATAGATCAATCGATCTAGCTCAATAGATCAATCGATCTAGCTCAATAGATCAATCGATCTAGCTCAATAGATCAATCGGTCTGGACGCGTGCGGTATGCAATATGCGTTGTGTGTGTGTGTGTCGGCAGGCCTCGCAGGCGCGCGACCTGCTGTCGCGCATGCTGGTCATCGACCCCGAGCGCCGCATCTCCGTGGACGACGCGCTGCTGCACCCCTACATCAACGTGTGGTACGACGAGGGGGAGGTCAACGCGGTCAGTACGCACCCCCCGCGCACACCCCGCGCACCCCCGCGCGGTCGCGATGAGTGAATGGATGAATGTAAAATGTTTGCAGGTCGTAGGACACGGCCGCCTTAATCTAAAGTGCTGTTACCCAACATGTACATTTCTACATTTTGAGGTTTCCTAATCAGTTAAATACGAATGAAAAGTTTCACTGTTGTACAGTTGCCCCCTCACACTCTCTCATGTGACGTCTGATTGTTGAGTAGCACAAGTTTATAAAAATGACTTACTTTTTTTAACTACAACTCGAAAAGTGCTTTTTGCACGTGGCATAGCAGCCTAACTACGGTAGTATAGTTCGCCCGGGGGATACCGCCGCCGCACTCACGAGACATAACTTATGTTTCGGTTGGAGAGCCGCGGTTGTCGGGCAGGCCTACGGCGAGGCGACCGTCGCAGGGCTCGGGAGTAGTGACGCGTGTATGTGCGACCTCGAGTAAGGCTTCATGGGACCTCAGATGGGACTAAAGTTAATTACTTCTGTCCTGTTTGAAGTTAGATGTGGTTGTCCATGGGCCGCAATGACCACTTAACATCAGGTGGCCTATATGCTCGTTCAGTGTCTTCTCAAATAAAAAAACTTGCATGCGTATACCGTCACACGAAAGTGACAGGTTCAATTACGTTTGTATCGCGAATATTGTGTGGAACCTTTTTAATTCGTAACGGTGTTGTTTATTAATGTATGGTTTTATTTTAAAAGTAAGAAAAAAGAAAGAAATATTGAAAGAGACAAATAAGGAAAAAATATTTTTATTCATTGACATCACTTCGAATACACACGAATAAATAAATACATATACAAAAACAGAAAATGAAATATATTAAAATAATTTTAATAAAAGTTAAGAAATACACAATACTTCCTTATTTATATCGCGGCAAAGAAGTACACCTTCCAGCGCTGCGGCTCGCGGCTCGTGTAACGGCGCGCTCTGTTGCAGCCGGCGCCCGCGTCCTACGACCACTCGGTGGACGAGCGCGAACACACCGTGGAGCAGTGGAAGCAGCTCATCTACCAGGAGGTCAGTGCCGCGCCGCGCCCGCGCCCGCCCCCGCGCCCGCCCCCGCGCCCGCCCCCGCGCCCTTGGCAGAGCCGCGAGGGCGACGGGAGCGAAAAACAGCGACAGTGAAGCGTCACGCTAAGCGATTAAAGTGGTTGAATTAGTGGTTCGCCGGGGGGTACCACCGCCGCCCTCCCAACCCGCCGTGACGCGATTCTCGTGATCCGGTCGGAGGCGCGGTCGCCGGTACACTTACAGCGTGGCGACCGGCTCCAGTCCTCAGGAATTGTAACCCTTCTAAGTACGACCTCAGATGGAATTTCAGTCCTGTTTGAGGTTACATGTGGGTGTCCGTGGGCTGCAGTGACCGCTTAGCACCAGGTGGCCTGCGTGCTCGTTCGCTACTTTTCAAACATAAAAAAATGAGTTATTATAAAAAAATATTTTGCAAAAGTGGAAACAAATGATGGCATATCGTCGTCGGCTTATTGCCGTCCCTGGGCTGGGCGTAGGTTGCCTATCGGAATACGACGGGTCGGGCCATAGTCCACCACGCTGGCCAAATGTAGATCGGTAAACTTCACACATCTTCGAGAACTTCACAGAGAACTCTCAGATGTGTAGGTTTCCTTGCGATATTTTCCTTCACCGTTAAAGCCGGTGATAATTAATAGCTAACCCTCACATTACTTCGAAAAGAGGTGCGCGCGGGATTCCACCCTCGGACCGTCCGCGTGAGGGGCGGGAGTCTGACCCCGTGGCTCCCACTACTTATGGTATATAATTGTTTTTAAAACGTCAAATTGTTGCATCAATTATAAATTATTTCACGTCAGTTATTCCTTACACGTGTGCGGTGTCCGCTAGCGCACACGGCAAGCGGCGGCAGCGGGCCACATTCAAATTGATGATATTTTGACATTTATGAAAATAAGTTGTTTTTTTTTACACTTTTTTTGTGAATTGAATACTGGAAAATACGCCCAAATGCACGGCACTGGGCCAGTTTGTCGAGCGCAGCTAGGCGGGAGGACAGCAACGAGTTTCGCCGCCACCGGCGCGCCCTCAGATATATTCTAAGAATATTACATTGTTACTCTTACTTAGTAAGGTAGAGTGAGATTTTAACGTGCACTTTTATCTCATAGGGTCGATAAATAGCTTTAAATAAATATTTCTATGATAACATTTAAATGACAAAGAATATAAGAATAGTTATGCAAAAGTAAAACACGGGGTCGCAGTCAAAATGCCGTTATTTTTCGTCCTTTTTACAAAATTCTACACGCACTCTACCCGAGCCCACCGGCTGGTAGTGGATGTAGGTATGCGAGAGATTTCCCACAATAAAAGGCAAAATTAACATTAACGACTGCTCCAGCAATAATGGATTTTATACACAATAAAAATATCGTTACAGTATAACGCTCGCTTGCTGTGCGAGCTGCACGTTCATATTCAATTACAAAATAATCACTCGTGGCTGACGATTGGATTTATCTGGATTTGTTTTGAACGTCCGGTAGGAATGGATTTGGACTTTTATTTGTATGGAAGAATAATAAATATTAGGTCATTCGCACACGAGTCACGCGCGACGGCCACTAGTGGCCAGCCGAACCCAGGCGGGCGAGGTCGCGGCGGAAGCCGCTTAAGGTCAGTGGCCGTTCGAACTGTTATGCCTATTATTCTGTCAGCCTCCCGAAGTCCACTGTTGGACTTAATCCTCCTGTAAACTGCACCACTGAGATCGTTCCCGAGTTCCCGAGCGTCAAACGGTTAATAGTATTTAATTGATTTTTCATTTTTTTCTTTGTTTACATAATTACTTTTATTAGGTTCATTAATTCGACGACATTCGGTTAATCGTTTTAGTTGTTCGGTATTGAATATATTATCTTGAAAATCGTTTCGTTTAATTTGAAATTTCATGTATCATCGATACATACTAGTACACATCATCGATATATTGATACTTTTCTGTTAATCGATTCGGTCGTTCATCGTCGATTTGTTCTCGATTAATCGGATAAATCATTCATCACTTACACTTCGATTAATCTATCGATTTCATTAATTAAGCTATTAAACTAGAAACGTTATTTCGTTTCGAGTTTTACGACGGATCAGGAAGAGAAAGAGAAGGGGGTCGAGTGGTAAACGTGCGGTGGTGGTGGGGGGTGGGTGGCGGCGCGCGGCGGTCGTGACACTCATGAGTATTTTACAATTGGCAAGTTTTCATCTAAATTCGCGCGTGACTCGTGTGCGAGTATTGTTTTAATTTTTTTAAGTGATCCTTAAATATAATAATCATTCTAATCATGCTAGTTTCGAGTGTATAGAATAGTGCTGTTGGTAGCGATGAATTAGTATCGATATCGATTTTTTTTATATTGACTACTCTATATCCTTAGGGTAGAATTTAGTGGTCGATTAGAGTGAGTTTACATCAGTAATAATATATTTCATAAAATTACAAATAAACTAAAAAAAAATTGTTAATCTTGCTACGTTTTAGATATTTATTACTTTTGAACATGTTCAAGTGGATCAGGGTTGGTAGAAGAGCATCGTCTCCTGCAGACGTGTTGAGACGTTTCGAGATAAATAAATTCGAGTTATTTTCAAATAATTGTAATGTTTTAAGTTAAATATCAGATCATGTAAAATAATCTAAATGTAGTTTGGACTAAAATCAAAATGATAAAAAAAAAATTAATATTCTTCTTAACATTTTCAATTATTTTGTACCATTCGAATAGATTGATTTGTTTAGAGTTCGATCGATCTAAATTCTTAATAGTTTTCCAGTAAACAATTGGGGAATATTTCACGTCACGTGCAAGAATTTCTTAATAAATAATTCAGGGTAGTGAAAAATCCGGTTTAAAACGAACCTATTTACTTGATTCGTTCTACCTCCCCGCCGGCGCGTGCGCAACACGATGAGGTCTCGCCGTCGCTGCGGCGCAGGCGGTTGACTGCGATAGATGAGTGTAGGCTCGGTGTGGGAGAGCGTAGGTGACGCGCCGTGCTGTGCCGCAGGTGGTGGAGTACGCCGCGCCGCCCGCCGCGCCGCCGCACGCGCCGCCGCCCGACCACGCGCAGCCCGCGCTCACCACATAGGTACGCGCCGCCACCGCCGCTCCCTGCGGTCTACTGGAACCGCTACCGCCCTCCGCCGCTAACGCGTTCCGCCTTCTACCGTTACCCCTCCGCCCGCAACTGCTATCGCTCTCCGACCTCCTCGACTCTCCGCTGCCCTCCGCTCTCTACCCACACCGCTCTCCTTTTACCGACACCACTGTCGCCCTCTGCCCCTTACGAGTTTTGCCTTCCACCGATGCCACTCCGTCCGCCACTCTCCGTTGCCCTGCGCTCTCTATCCCCGCCACACTGCGACCCACCGACACCACTATCACTACCACCGCCATCCGTCGCCCTCTACCGTTGCCACTCCGTCAATTAACGGCCCGACCTCCGCTCTCTTCTACCCTTCCCTGCCTCTACCGCCTTGCGCTCTCTTCCGCCACCGCTCTCCTACCCCTCCTCCTTCCCCACCTCTCCCATTCTACGCCCACCATAGTAAATAATTATATAAATGGAATCTTTATATATATTTTATAAATGATTCATTTTACAAAATATAGGAACATTTTTATTTTAAATACCAATTAATATATTATTTATATAAAACGTTCCAACTTAGTGACGGCTCGCGTGGCGCAGCGGTGACCACACCGGTCAGATACAACGAGGAGGCCGGGTTCGATGCCCGGCCGGGTAGAAATTTAAATATTGAATCGTTTGTGTAGTTGTCCTTGGATGTTTCTATGAAACCAATGCGTCCATGAGTGTCCTATATGGAATCAGTTACAAACGTCCACGGCCAGCATAGGTTACCCGACGCCAGGCGGGTGGTGCGGCCGCCGCACACGCCAGCACACTGCGTTGCGAGCGACCACCATGCTCGCCACGCAGACTGCTCCGGGCCCGGCACACGACCGAGCGAGCCCACTCGGATGTAATGAATTCGGATGTTTGTTCTGAGCTGTGCTTAGCGTAGTTTGTGCACGCGGCGCCAGGGCACTGTTGTGTGCCGTGTTGTAAGAATTTATAAAAAATAATAACGAAATCTCGTTTGCAGGTATCAGCCGAACTGTCCGCCGAAATCTAACATCCGAACGCAGCACCAGCGCGCCGGCCCCGCGCGCGGCCGCCGGGGCCCGACCGCGGCCCGGGGCGGCCGCCGGGACCCGACCGAGGCCCCGGGCGGCCGCGCGCCCTCCGGCGCCGTTGCGCTCGTGCCGAGCCTCGCGAGGCCCTCGCCCGCACGAGGCACCGAGAGCCACCGCTCGAGCTCCCGGCCGCAGATCCCGGAGCCGAGGGTCGCTCTACGGTGCAGGCGGGCGCCCGGGGCGAGGCCCGGCTCGGCGGCCGGCGCACACGCGGCGCAACGTTACGTGCAATACTCCGCGGAGACACGAGTGCCAGGGACGGGGGAAGTTTTCGCGGTTTTTTGTTTAGTTATTTTGTTGTTGATCCGTCCCCGGCGCGCCCGCGGTGGCGTCGCCGGGTGTAGGCGAGCGGAGGGACCGGGAGACGTTTTTGATCAATGACGTGTATCGTGCAATGTTTTCAGCGATTTTTATTTTATTTGCTTTTTATATGATGTCGAGAATAGCTTAGGCTGTGTAATTATTGTTTTTTTTATTTACGTTATAGAGCTGCGGAGGAATTGTGAATTTGAACGCCCTTACAATTTAATTTGGAGAGTTTAATTTAGTCGTATAAAAAAAGCCGGCAAGCTTCCCCGCCGTGAATAGAAACGCGTACACTCGTCGCGTTCATCTATTTTGTACATAGATTTAAATGCTAGATGCGCCCTCTGCCGGACATATTCGCATTGTTATAGAATGTATGCGGCAAGCGGCGACACGCGCGCCCCCTGGCGGGACCCGGCGGCGCGCTCGGGCTCGGCGTGGCACAGATGATCCTCAAATCGCTCATTTGTAATATGTTTATTGTAGAAGACGAACGTCGCTCGCGCTGGTATCTTCCTCTCCGGTGAATGTTGAACGCCCGCGCCCGTCACTATCATTATTAAATATTTAACAGGTTGTTATCGTCATTAAAAGCAAAAGTAATGACATTGGAAGTTGAGTCGTATAAATAAAAGAGACAAAATAAGTCTGTAAATAAACGTAAACCAAGAACGTCACCAGAAGTTAAAAATACAATATTGCTTTTCAACAAATGACAACAGGTCTCCCGCTGGCCCGCGCCGCGCCCGGGCCGCGCCCGCGCCGCGCCCGGGCGCGTCAACTAGCATGACAATGAATAGACAGGTCGGACCTATTTCCCGCATCCCTACGGGCTTGTCAACATGTATGGAATATTCAGGTCTCGAGATTAGCCTCTTTGCCTGAGCTGACTCTCGAGGATTTCCTTTGGGAAGGAATATAATATTTTTAATATTATAGTTAAGATATAACTATTGGATTAAAAATATTATTTTATGATAGTATAATATTAGTTGCTCCTATATTTTAGCGTCTTGTTTAAGTATATCTCTACGAGTAAAATCTTAAAAAATATTGATAGCGTGATTCAGGATACTCGTAGCGCCATCTCTTGCCCAGAAGTGAAATATTACTTTAATTTATATACCTATATTATACATACTTCCAAGTTAAATTCCCAGCCAAGCGGACATCTAAATGATGAATTTGTATTCTGGGTCGGGGTTTTCGTGTACTCCTCTCAGTGTGTGTGTATGAGTGTAGAAAGCGTTCATTATTATTTGAGTTCGCTGACAAACTGTGTCACAGCGCTCGGGGCGTGTCTGTCGATTTAAATCTATGTCGGGACAAACTAGATGTTTCCACGGTGAACATAAAACAGTAACAGTAATGTATGTATCGCGTAAGCTAGTGTAACCGCAGCCGCAGAGGGGAGGGGCCTCGCCGGGCAAGCCGCGCCTTCCGCTCGAAATGGACTGCCGAAATGCAGTTCAAGTTAAAGGAACTGCATATTGTGTTACGTTTAAAACAAAACATACAAGTGAAGTATTTAAATCGTACTATACATACAGCACGACGATATGTAGAGTAAGGTCTGACGCGTAATATTGCAGCTCCAAGTTTGTGTGCGGAGGAGCGGGTGAACTGCATTCGTTTAGTGCGTTTCGAGCGCAAAGTGCAGCCGGACTGGCCTCGGTAGCGTAGTGCGGTAGTGCGGTAGTGCGGCAGTGGCGAGCGGGTCCGCGCTCCGCGTGCGCCAGCGGGCCGAAATTGCACCATCGAGTATTAGAAGAAGACGATCGGCACGTTTCGGCTTTGTAGAGCGTCGTCTCTCTCGCTCATACGCGTGTGACAATTCGTTGACATTGTCGCTCATTTGTCAAACGTTGTACAACTTATTACGAGTGTAGACGCGTGCACTTCAAAATATATAATAGAGAGTTGTAAACGCCGCCTTTCTTTACTAAAAGTGTTCTTTTCAATTACCTAAAATATATGTAGTACAACTCGTAATAGATATCGGACTTTAAGCGTTTCGTGCGACAGAAACGGCGCTCTACAAATCCGAAGGTAGCCGATTATGAATGATCCTTTTCTAAAACTCGACGTGTGATGTTAGCGGCCTGGAACTGTACCGTGCTGCAGTCGGCCGAGAGCCGTATCCGTAGTCAGCTGGGGCCTGGTTTCATTAACTATGAGATGAGATTCCGCCCGCGTCACCGCCCGCGCACTGCTAGTGCACGGTGCAATTTTTGCTCGAAACATAAAGGATTCATTAATGGAAATGGAAAATGGTGGCCTCTATTTTTTCTGAATTTCTACCCGAGGGCTGTCCGATGGACATCGCTAAAGCGATAAGACAGTCGCCTGTCGTACAGAACAAACTATATTGCTTTTGTACATTATAATATAATGTGAATATTCTAACGCCACTAGGCTTAGTCTGCCCGTGAACAATGTTTACAATAAATTGTATACAAATAAATAAAATATTATTTAAGTCTCTGTCAATAATTTTAAAATAACTGCCACTTTCAGAGCTCATAATTATATTATGCCCATATACATGCCGTATATGATAAATCGGTATCTTTTGGCAATTTGTCTGTACGAGTTCATTTTAGAAGTGCTGAACCTCCTCCTCCTCCTCAGTCTGGCCTCAATGCGTGTCATAAGGATGTATTCTCTCCCGGAAGTATGTAGAATTCCTTCGTAAAATCTAAAAAGCAGTACACAGAGTGAACGCGTGCGGAACCGCGGGCGGAATATCGTTAGTAATCAACTGTGTTTAAAACAATATTTAATAAAATCAGGCGCATTTGTGTATTAAACGTAATTTTTAGTGCGAGCATGCTCTCGTTGTAACGGTACATAGGATAAGATTTTGTTTTGTCGCCGCCGTCCGGCCGCCCGCGCTGAGACGAGTCCCCGCAGGAGTGCCTTTGGGGGATGCGAGACGCGTCGGTGACTTCAGCTTACGGACTGAATTTGATACGTTTGGATATTTTTATAATAACTGAATGTGTAACATTGGAAGGTACGATCCCCCATACTGCAATATTAACATGTGGGTGTCGGCTGTGTACCTACATTTATGTCTATCTATTCCATACATATCTCTACCGCGCACCGTTCTCCCAGCGCGTGAGGACGGTTCTGGGCACACTCCACCACGCTGCTCCAGTGCATATTGGCTAGTGGTATAAACGGTAGTCGCAATTTGAAATCGTGACGTAGCTCATGAGTTTCTTACAAATTAAAAAATGTACTATTAAGAACCAAACGACTTCACGATGGGTACGCAGTCGAAATGTTTTATTTATATTTTTTATTTTTAATTAATTATACACACTATATATAGTAATGAATATGAAATACGTTAGGGTTGAGCTTACTATGTGTTGTTATATTATTTTTAGTTGTGCAGTTATTCGGTCGTTATTACGCGCGGTGTCCCGAGATGGGCGGTGAGCGGTCCGCGTTGCAATTGTATATTTCCCGACCCCATTTTGCCAATGACTTCTCTGAAGAGTTGCGAGAGTGCAAGGCGAGCCGGAGTCGAATAAAGTTACGCAGTTTGACGTTTTGTTGTATAAGAATTTGCAATTGTCCGTTTGTTAGTGCTCGAATCCTGTGAATACTGAGCGTACTGAGTGTTCCGTGTGGTGGGCGGCGCCGCGTGTCGGTGGTCAAATGTATGTAGTCAGATTACGGAGTATTAATGTGTAAATGGTGTATGAAATTTAGTGAAAATTTAACTCATATTTTAATTTTATGTCACTAAGCATTTTAACGTCACAAGCTACAACGCACAGTTGATACTAGATGGCGTTGGAAACGCACCAATAAAATATTAAAAGATCCTATAAAAATATTATATGCTTGCTTTTTTCAC